>RJWM01000188.1:0-265646 GCA_004363535.1 Dasyprocta punctata | reverse complement strand
AACTTTTAGATTCAAGATATCCTCCTGCTGCAGCCTCCTGGGTAGCTGGGACTATGGGCACACCACTTTGCCAACTCCAATTCCTTTCTTTCAACACCCATGCAAAGTGAAAAGCATGCTTTTAAAGCAGGGTTAGAGCATAGCATTCTTGAGCAACATGAGCCCCTGAAAATCTAATGAAATCTCAACCATGGACCTGAGAATGGGTTGAGTGTTTAGGGCAGTGGTAGAACATGTGTTTAGCATAAACAAGGCCCTATGTTTGAACCACAGGATCACCACAGACAACCATGCAGGTCACTGTCACTGTATTAAACTGCAACTTGCTTCAGGTAGAGAGCAGACACACAGAGATGAATCTCGATGCCTTAAGAGCTGAGCCCCAGCCTGGCACCCAGACCAGCAGACAGAGGCTTTTTCTCTGGCTCAGTAGTTCTCAGATTCTATGTGCCTGAGAATCTCTTGGGAACAGAGTAAAACGTAGATGTTCAGGTATCTTTTCTGAAACTACATAAGTAAAGGTGGAGTCCAAGAATGTTTTAAAGAAAAACTCCCCAGAGATGTTGTTGCTAATGATCCATCGGGCACACAACAAGGAAATTCTAGATGGTCATTTTAAGGTTATAGAAATTTTATAAATAAAGGCTCTAGCTAGGTACAGAGGCATACACCTCTAACTCCAGCTACTCAGGAGGTTGAGGCAGGCAGATCTCTAGAGTGCAGGAATTTGAGACCAGCCTGGACAGCAAATACAGCAAAGTGTTGTCTCTAAAAACTGAAAATTTAAAAAATAGGTGCTGGAGCTACATCTCAATGCTAAAGCACTTACTTGCCTAGCAAAGCCTTAAGACTAATCCTTAGCACCACACAAAAAAGAACATTTTGTAAATAAATGAATTGAATGAGCAAAAGAAAATAAATGCAAATGTGTGTGCATTTTTCTTGTTGTTCAGACTCTACAGAAGCTACGGCTTTCCTATTCCTCTTGTACCTTAAAGTAAAATATCTACAGTGATCTGTTCTAAAATGAACAAAGCTCTAAGAATTGGTTATAGTAGTTTTTCCAAAACAGGATGCCTACTGTGGATGGAAAGAAAACATGCATGTTCACAGTAACATAACACCCATCTACATGGATTATAGAATTGTGGTCTCCAGAACCACTGATAAGATTAGAGTTTCCTGACCTGTGGCTAGTTTTGCAAGGCATTTCTTTTCTGTTTAATATCAATGCTTCCAGATGTTTATTTTGCAATATTCCTACTCTCCTAAAGTGACAATCACAGGGAGGCTGGTGTGGCAAGGACAAGGGAGGAATATTGTATTGTGTAACAGAGGAATCCCTGGTGGCGTAGTCAACCACACTTTCGGCACAATTGGGTTATTTTCTTGAACTTTAGCAGAACATTGGTTATGATCTGGGTCCTAATAAATGCCACAGAGATCTGCACAGCGTTTCTTTCTCCAGGGTCCTTTACCCATCACTTTTCCCACAGAATGTTTGTGTCAGTCAGCTTTCCATCACTGGAATGAAACACCTGAAATAAACAACTTAAAGGAGGAGAGGTTTATTTTGGCTCATGGTTTCAGAGGTTTCAGCCTATAGTCTTCTGTCTATACATGAGGCATGAGACAAAGCAGAAGATCATGGTGGCAGAAGCATGTGGAGAAGGTGGCTGCTCACCTCCTAGCAGCTGGGAGAAGCAGACAAAGGGAAGAAGAGGACAAGAAATATTCTTCCAGGCCACACTACCAAGGACCCAGTCCCTTCAACTCAGCCCCATTTCCTAAATTTCCATTACTTCCCAATAACCAATCAAGTTATGAACCCATCAACGCACAAACACACTGATGAGGTACAAGCCCTCATGATTTAATCCCTTCCAAAAGTCCCATCTCTGAACGTTGCAGCAATGAGGACAAAACCTCCAACACAGGAACCATGTGGGGGACATTCCAGATCCAAACTATTAACGATATTAAAACCTTTTTTTCAAAATTCTCTAATTATTAACTTCTCCAAGTTCCTTGGAAGAGGAGAAAGTGCCAGTCTAGCCACATTCACAAACAAGAGTGACCTATGAGGCGGAATGAGAATCACAACCTGTGAGTCATCATGGGCTGCATCTATTGCTAAGTGGGAATTAAGTGTCTGAATTACAATGCTCCTTCTTGTATCGTTTCTGTTTGACCAACACTTTGTCCTACCAATATTGTTACATTCTGGAACCACAGAAATAGTTATTGAAGCAGACACCACACACAGAAGTCCAGGAAACAGACACAACAGAAACGCTTGATTGGTGCTGAATGTCTGAGAAATTAACAATAATAGCACAATAATTCATGAGTAATATGGGGAAAGAGGTGTGCAGAGAGAACACTGGCTGACAATGTTCTAAGAGGGAAAGGGCAGCGAGATATTCTAAGAAAAGCAAAGGGATCTCTCAAGTTTTGGTTACTATCCTTGTAGCCAAGGTCCACCAAGCCCTTCTCATTCTGACACATGAAGGTTTTCACAGTCTCCTTACATAGAGAAGCCTTGCAATAACAGAAGAGGCATGCCTCCAAGATTTGCATAATGAAGAGATATTGATCATTATTAATGACACAAATGTCTGAATGAAATTATTTTGAGGTAGTAATCTTATTCAGGAAAGTTCTCAGTACTTTCACTAGTTGAGAGATTGAGCCAAGAGGATTGAAAGTTCAAGGCCAGTCTGGGCAATTTAGCAAAACCTTGCCTTAAAAAAACCAAAACAAAACAAAACAAAAAGGCTAAGGATGTAGCTCAGCACTACCTGGTTTAAATCCCATTACCCCCACCCCAAATTTCTAGGTACTTTCAGAAATAAAACACATACAATCACCAAGAAATAGAAAACTGCATTTTCCATTTAGTGGGCAAATTCCTTGATGTTAACTTCTTATGGCAAACTCAGAGACTTCCGTTTCACATGTGAGTTGCTACTTTGTGTACGTACACTCCATCCCAAACTGAAATACTACCCACAACATTAGTTGCATAGGGCATCACAATTTTGCAGTGTTAGGTGATTTTATACCTAGAAGGCCCCTTGTTATGGGGCTGCTCCATCTTATGTAGTCAAAGTTCTGGTATTTTAACAAAGGTTACTTGGTGCTGTCTTGATCTGATCTAAACCTCAGCAAAATGAAAATCATTCTGTTTCTCTCACGCCTTCCATTTCACTACCTCCGTCTCTGTTTCCTGAGGCCCCTTTGTTACTAACTGGTTTCCAGTCATCTCACAAAAGATTTTAGCTAGTAGTAGCAAATCTGCTCCACTATATGCACTGAGAACTCAAGGAAACCCTGTCACATGGCCATATGCTGGTATTTGAGACACCAGAATAGAAGATGGTGATGGTGAGTATTTTGGTACGAGGATGCTTCTGAGTTCTTGGGCCTAAGTTTCAGAGACACAGTAGAAGACAAAACAAAGCCTCTAATGGATGAAAGGGGAAAATAAATATGGAAACATGCACCTAAATAATTTTAGATAATTTTACAAAGAAAGTAAAATCAGATGATGAGATGGAGCTCAGAGACTGGTACAATATTTTAGAGATAGAATTCAGTGCAGAGTTTAAAGAGATGACATTTTTAGAGAATTGCAAGTGAGAAGGAGGGAGGGCAGATGAGAAAAGAGGTATGCAGAGTGTGGGATGAGCACCTGGTTGAATAGGCAAGGAGCAATATGAATGTTGTATGCATGCAAAGAAAGAAGGCCAGGAGGAAAGAGGCGGGAGATAACCTGGGAGAGGAAAGAGGGTACAGTGGGGTCTTGCAGAGATAAACCATTGAAAAGTCTAAAGAAGGGACTGACATTAACCCATTTTTATTTTAAAGAAACTGTATGAAGTACTGGACTGGGAATGGATTGTCACAGGCAAAGAATTCAAATTTGAGAAACAGTTGTAGAATTTCACAATAGTCTGGATGAGTAGTGATGGAGGCTCTCACTAGGCTGGTAGCAGAGTATGTGGATGAGGACAGAGTCAGACTACACCGTGGCAACAGAGCTGGCAGGACTCTAGAGCAAGGAAAAGGAGGAATCACGGATGATTCTTTGTTTTGACCTCCTCAACTGCGTGAATGCTGTTGCTACTAGCTGTGCTGAGGAAGACTGGTATTACAGATGACTTGGGAGGGTCAGGAGTTTTGTTGTGGGCATATTAAATTGGAAATGCCTATTAGACATACAGACAGAGAAATCAGGAAAGCAGACAAATGGGAACATCTGAGCTCAGCAGGGCGGTCAGGGCTGAAGACATCCATTGAGAATCAATTCTGATGAACTGTCTTTAACGCCATAGACCGGGCGAGTCTCAGGACTGAGTCATGCAGGCTATTCTTCCAGCAAGAGGTGGGCAGAGGAAAATGAGCCAGTGAGGTGGGAAAAGAGCTAGGAAGGAGCCAGGAGAGAGTACTGGGAGCCAGCTGTGGCACCACAGGCAGGTGACCAGAAGCACAAAGTTGCTAGAAACCAGTGACTCCACATTCCTGTTGCTGTGGTCCACCTAGGAAAAAGATGAGGGGGTAGTGCATCTTTGGCTCCTCCCACCTACCTCTGCAGCCCTTTCCCCCATGCCTGCCAATATGAGGAAAATATAAAACCTCTTACAATGCAGAAAATTGGAAGATCTTACTATTTGCAAACAAGAAAAAGATAAGGAACTTAAAAACAACAACCAAAAACAACTTCTACCTGCAGCCAAAGCTTTTAGGTCCCTTAATGGCTGGGTTCCACTTTTTTTTTTTTTTTTTTTTTTTTGGTACCAGGGATGGAACTCACAACCTCGAGCCTTCCAGGCAAGCACTTGACCCGCTAAGCTAAATCCCTGGCCCTCCTTTCTCTTTTTCAATCACTGTTCTGGAGAATTAAAATGCTGTTCTCACATCTAAGTAAAGATATGAGGTTTTTATTAGCAAGAGATAAACATCATGTCAACAAGGGTTCTGCTTTATTAATTATCACCTTGAAAGCTGGCAAAAATGATAAAATTAAAATTATCTGTGGGCATGAGATCTTCTTTGGCTTCTATGGCTAGGAAACATGATTATAAAGAAAATTATAAAGCATGTTTTAAAACAATGGATGCTATTAATGTATGTGATTTTAGTGCTTCTATGACATTTTTCACTTTGAGGTGGTCCCAGGGTGGCTTTGGGGGATATGTGCTGCCCAGTAGGTTCCAAGAGCTGCTTTATACAAATGGAAAACAGGGGAAGACATTTCCTAGATTTTTCTCCATCTATGAAAATGGGTCCTCTGAAACAGGTTTTAAAATGTGGGGCAGGGGGTGAAATGTGCAGTGATAGCATTGTATTAGACCCAGGATGCTCTGGGCAAGAGAAATGGAGAAAGACTTGAGAAAGCCACCACTCTAAATTTTCAAAACAAAGTAATACATTTAAAACTTTAAAAACTAAATTGCAGATGTTTATGAAAATTCTTATATTGCCCTACATAAATCTGAATTTTGTTAAACAGTAGTGGCATTGGGTGTAAGTAAATCTGTCTCTCCCCTTGAGATGGTCCATATTGAGTTAAAAAGGACAAGAGAGGTATGATACAGAGGTGGGTAACTGCTGGTGTTTAGGAATCCAAGGTACCCACGAGGTCACTTCCTATGATGGTTATTCCAAATGTAGGCAAAAAGAACAGAAAAAGACTCTCAAAATTTCAAAGTATTTTGTAACACAACCTCATAGACCATTAAAGCAGAAATATTGAAAAGTCCAAGTTTCCTTTGCAGTGAGAAAACTGAGATACTGAGAAATGGAATCATTTGCTAAAAATCACTCAGGGCCCTGGTACCCGCTTCTGAGCTCTTTCTATTACCCCCTTGGGATGGGATTGCATTCAGGAACTTCCTTGAATTTATTCTGAGCTTTGGGCTTTTGGGAGTGGAGGAGGTGCCCAAGACAGAGGTAGGCTTGTGGGGGCCCAGGGCATTTCCCGTTAATCAGGTCAAGATAGCCAGTTTCCATCAATCAGAATTTGTCAGGGCTTGTTTCATAGTACATTATTAAATGTGCTGCTGTTTTTGTAACCAAATAAATGCATTAGGAACAGGACATTTTTCCCTGCAGTTCTCTATAACATCCTGCATCTGTTTTAAAAACAGATAAAAAGCAGTAGGGACTGTGGCCTCAGTAATATCAATGTATATGTATTGCAAAGCAATTTGTGACCTCTTTCAGTCCTACTCGAACTGGACCCCAGTTGAAAGCTGAGGTCAGAAAGGTGGCATGACTTGGTCAAGAACACAGTAGTATTAACTAGATCCCATGTCCAATTCAGTGTGCTTGTTTTTTTTTCCTCGTGATATGATTATTCTCCTTTTCTACTGTCCTGCATGTGAGCTGTTCATTTTTTGTTTGTTTGATTTTTTAGTTGAGAAGTGATCTTTGTATTTAGATTATTTTCATTCATTATGGTCAAATACACAAATTAAACCCCCCCACACACACACACACATACATTATTGTTTCTTCTTCCTGGGAATTGGACCCAGGGTCCACATTACTGAGCTACACTCCAGGCCCTGGTAAAATGTGTATAAATCAAAATTTAACGTTTTAAGTTTTTTAGTGTTCAGTTACTTTAGGACATGGCTGAAACTTCAAAGGTGAAAATAATAAAAAGTATAATAATTATTATAATAAAGTATGTCAATTAGTAAGTTCTTATTAAATGCCAAGCAATGTACTAAGGGTTACTCTGCAATATCTCACTAAATTCTACAAATATATCTGACTGCTTTTCTTATCCTTCTTTTATAAACAAGAGGGGGAAAAGTTCAGAGAGGTTAAGCAACTTGTCCAAAGTAAACAGGTAGACCATTCCAGAGTCAAATCACAAATTCAAGCAGTTAATTGATGTGTTCACACCAATTCACTTTGTTGGTTTATCTTAAGGTCACTAAACAAATCAAAAACTGAAAGGTTCAATTCTTTCTTTGTTTCTGTATGATCTTTTTAAACTTCTAAAAATTCATTTATTTTAAAAGAAAAAGGGCAAAGCTCTCTTGTGTTTCCCAAGAAAACTTGAGAAGTTAGAATCTCTTTTCTAGCTGAAACTAGCAATGTCTAAGAGTGGCCCGGAGTATCCAAGATCATGCTCATGCTTAAGAAAATCATAAGAGAACCTGTTTTCTGAGATGAGATCACAAGAAAGGAAATATATACCCGACTGTGAAGCATTTGAATTCTTTTTGCAATAAATGTCACTAAATAACCAATCTAGGATACACTTTTTCATAATAAATTGTTGTAGAAAAGGTAACTTATAAACCTACAAGACTGCTGTAGACTGGGGAAAACTTCACAAAACAAATAAATAGGCACATACCTCTGTATTTTTATATTAGTAAACTTTTGTTGCAGAGATTTGTAGTCTCAAACTTTTTAGGTGGCACATACAAAGTATGTGGCATTAAAAACAAAATATTCAACAATTATCTCACAAAAGCCACACATTTCTTCATGCCTTACTCTTTGTACACAAGTATTCATGCATGAAATATGTTTGTGTTATTTTTGGTAGGCAGTCATCTTCTCCTACTCTGCATTAAGTGCTTTACAAAAGCTTCCTTTCTATTCTCCCTTCCCTCCTTTTTCTTTTTCCCTGCCTCCCTTTCTGCCTCCTTTCCTTCCTTGAGACTGAACACAGGGAATACTGAGCTATACTCTCCCATACTCCTTTTAGTTTTGTTTTGCAACAGGGTCTCATTAAGTTGCCCAGGCTGGGCTCGAACTTGCAATCCTCCTACCTCAGTCTCCCAAATATCTGGGATTACAGGTGTGCACCACCTAATCTACCTAAAACATGCTCTGAGTGACAGACTCATAGCAGCACAGATTCAGGTAAATGATTTTAAAGGAGAGACCAATTTAAAATCACCCACAAAATCAGGAAATTTAGATGTGTGCATTTTGCAGATAATGTGCTTACTGGTTTTGAAAACACTTACTTTCTCTTGCATGTGACAGCGTGCATTTACAGTGCTGTCAAACAGAATGGTGATGGCAAGAGAACAGTATAGAAAGCAAAAAAAGCAACCCAAGGTAGATGGGGCTGTTGTGTCTGCTGTGTCGGTACCCAGAGTGGCCCTAGACTTTAAAGAGTTTGATCCATGCTTGTAGGAAGCACAGGAAGAAGCAGCTCTTAGGAGCAGGTGAAATTCCAGAAACAAAAAATTTTGACACAGGAAACAGATTTCCAGAACTCACAGTAAAACAACAAATTCTCTATTTGTATGAGCTTGGCTTGAAGCCACAGGTGTAAGAAACCAGAAAAACTGTCTCCCAATCCCCCTGGTGTGTCAGTCCTGTGTTAGAGATGGAGGCCCATAGTGATATGTGGTTGTTCTTTCCATTCATTTGGAAGTATCTTCCAATTTTTAGAAGAGTTGTAGAGATAGTACTACTATTCCTGTAGGCCTCCACCAGCTTCCCCAATGTTAACATCTTAAGGAACTTTCTCACATTTGCCAAAACTAAGACGTTAGCATGAAGAGTTAGTATGATATCATTAACTAAACTATAGCCTTTATTTGGATTTCATCATATTTTTTTCACTGACTTATTTCCTAGAAACTAATTCAGGACACAATCATGATGGGGTTTTAGTCATTTTAATTCTTTGCTCAGAAACAAGCTGTTTCTGATAACCAAAGTAAATATTGCCCAGTTACTTGGTCACATTCTGTATTTTTAGAGTTGTCTGTCACTATTCACCAATATGTACCCTGCAGAGTTTTGCTGCAGCCAAACTGAACATCTGTGCTTTACCTCCAAACATCCTCATCTTCCCCACACCCACAATTCAGCTCATGCTGCTCCTTCTGCGTCAGACACTTTTCATGGTTCATAGTTCTACCCCTTCTACAGGGCTCATATCAAATGCTTCTACTTCAAGAAGATTTTTTGATTTTTGGTTGTTTTATTTTGTTTTGTTTTGATTTTGGTTTTACTGGCAATACTGGGGATGGAAGCCAGGAGCATCCTACCATTGAACTATATCCCCAGCCCTTTTATTTTCTGAAACAGGGTCTTGCTAAGCTGTTTAGGGCTGGTTTTGAACTTGTGATCCTCCTACCCTACCTTTCCAAGTAGCTGGGGTTACAGGCATGTACTACCATACCTGACTAAGAAGGTTTTCTTGGTCTTTGAGATAAACATGATTTTTTTTCTGCCAAAGAATTTTTGAGGCACAGTATTGGCACAATTTTTTGTGTTACATCCTGGAAACAGTACAACCCCATGAGGTATTCAAGCAGGGCAAAGCCCAATGGCAAGGCCTGGGAACCGCAGGGCAGCAAGAGAGCCAAATCTCTGAAAGAGGGAAGGAATACAAAATCCCTTGAAGGTGAGCATTGCAGTGAATTTGCAAAGTAACCTCCGACACTCACCTACCCAATCCACAGAGTGCTTGACACATAGCAATATAATTGATTCTGATGCAGATTGAAGTTCTAACATAAAAATAATGTAACTCGAGTAGCCTTTTTATCAAAAATGCTCATAACCAAAAGTATCTCAGGTTTTGGATGTTTTTTAGATTTTTAGAACCTCTCTTTCTCTCTCTATCTGTTCCCCCCATCCAGGGATAGGATTCAAGTCTAAACATAAGATATACTTATGCTTCATATACACCTTGTATAGCCTGAAGGTAGTTTTATACAATATTTTAATAATTTTTGCAGGAATCAAAGTTGCATGGTGCAGAATTTTGCCCTTGTTGTAATATGTTGGTACTTAAAATGTTTCAGATTTTGGACATTTAGCATTTTGGGTTTTCAGATTAGGGATGCTCAAACTGCATAAATAGAGCTGATTACTATACTTCCTACCTACAATACTGCATTACGTAACTGGAGTACAATCTATTCTCATCCAAACTCTATTTATAGGAAAATCTAACTCTCTATAAACTTATTTTGAGTTTTATATTTTTAAAACTTGTTTACCATATTATACATTTAACCAGTATTATTTTTTAAGCAAGCAGGTGTGGACTGATTTTCAGAAAACTATACCCGTGTACATCAAGGACCCATTAACACCAGGAAAATGAAGTGGTTTTGGACTGACTCAGGCAGGGTACTACCTACTTTGTCATCACTGACACTTCCAGGGTCTCTTTGGAGGTCTCCCATAAGAACAGAGACCACGCCTAGCTCTGTGTTGCCAGCCACATTACTCATTGGGCTATTGAGTCATATACTTTTATAAAGGGTGGGCACATAACATGAATTATCCTTGAGGTATTTTGTAGATTGAATGTTGCTACTGAGCCTGTGGAACGATAGGGCTCAATTTCTGATTCGGGGTATAACATCCAAGTTTCATCTTAACAGTGTGAGAACTATTTATGATCCAAAGTTTCCTCAGTCACTCCTTGGAGCTCAACATTCAGCAATTTCCAAAGAAAAATGTTTACTATTTGTTATGAGATGGAAATGAAAAAAAACACAGCAAAAAGTAGTTTTCTTTTTGTTTTTGTTTCTGTTTTTTACTATTTTCTCTTAGAAAGTTTTAGACCATTTGATGCATCATAAATGGAACGCACTTTATCTCTCTATATGGAATTTTGTATCCTTATCACTTAAGGAACACTCTTTGTTCTTCTTTGTGCTTTAGATTTGCCTCTTAATTCTATTTGTGTGAGTTCACCTCAAAAGTTAGATCATGCCCACAGTGCACCGCGGCAGCTTCAACCGGACACCTCTGTGTCACTTCTCCTTCAGGCTGAATGACAATCTTCTATCTATTCTCTCAGCCAATATTTGCTGAGACTTATTGGTTCAAGCCATTCCCACTCCCCATGTGCTTCTCAAATTCTTCTTTTTTCCCCTTTGGGAAAACAAAGGATAGATCTTACTTGTCTGCTTTTCCTCCTACCTTCTTTATTCTAAATTCATTTTTTTAAAGTTTCATTTAAATTAGGGCATTTGATCATTATAGCTTGCTCACAGCTGTGGGAAAGCTGACATAAAAAATAACCATCTTAGAAAAAATGGCCCATGCACAACATCTTTGAGTTTGTATGTTTTATTAGCAATTTGGGCTCATTACTGCTTGGGGGAGGAAGGAAGGGAGGTAGATGTTTCTGCAAGTTGTTTCTTTAATGTATTAAGCAGAGTTTTCCAATCAGATTTAATTCAGCTCTGCTGGGCCCTGTTAGCAGGGCTGTGAAGGATTTAGGCAAGCTGACCACTAGCTCCACTTTCCCTCCCCACTCTCTCTTCCCTCCCCCATTTCCCTTCCCTGAAATTCATTACCCACAGCAGAGGTCAAGCTAGGTATTTCATGTAACTTCCATAAGAAAATGAGATAACCTCCTTATCTCAACCTAATATGCTCTCCGATCTTGCCCAACTTTTGTTTTTTGGGCAAAAGCATGATTACCCCTTGGCTCGAAACTACCACATTGTCACTATGGCTTTGAATTATGATGACCAGAAAGAGCTGGGTAATATTTAAGAGACTGAGATCACAGATTTCCCTGACACAATACTTAGGCAGGTCTGCCTTCTTTTCTGAATTCTCATTATTTGTACCTTTCTGGGACTTTGGGAGAAGACACTATCTGTAAAATTCACTTTTCTTCCAGTTTTGCTCTGTCATGGTATTAATCTCCCCTCCTACCCTGAAAGGCTGATGCATTTTGATAGAGAAAAGCATTACTGCAGATGACAAGAGCTCTGTTCCTAATCTCCTGTGACCCTTGGTGAATCTTTGGGATATAAAAATGACAGACCGTGTTGAAATAGTCCTCTGAAGCATACTAATTATCACACCAGAGAAAATGTTAAATAAGTATGTATCATGTTGTCCAATACCACTGCTACACTTTCCCTAGGAATACAGGGAGTATGATGGTATTACAGGAAAATGGTAGGTACAAGAGGAGTCAGAAGAATGAAATAGGAGCCCTCCCCCTTGGAAGAAGAAAGGAAGGAAAGAGAAGAGGGAGTGAAAGAAAAAAAAAACACATGTAGTATTTACAGCTCTCCTTAAAAAAGTCCTATAAGGAATTGAAAGTGGAAAAAATTTGGAATTTGAAATGTCAAATTTTACTTGAAAAATGGAACTGGTTCAGTGTTCCTTGATTTGGTTTATAGATGGGAGACAAAAATGTGATTTGCACCTCTAAGTTTAGCTTGCTTTCCAGAACTCAGAAGAAAAGATAGTAGAATGTAAGTAAGCAGAAAAATTCCTGTATAATGGATTTCTAGGGCAGTACAGCTTTTAACACGTTTATCTTGCCATGCTGAGGATTGAACCTAAAGCCTTACACACTTTAGGCAAGTGCCCTACCACTGAACTATACTCCCAGCCACTGTAGTGCAGTTCTTAATCCAAGTCTTAGGGCCAGCAACATGAACATCCCCAGGACTGGTTAGAAAGCACATGATTTTGGTCCCACCCAAGCTTACAGGTCAGGTGCTCTGAGAAAGTAGGGGTGGGACCCAGGAATGCTTTCCAGGTAATTTTTATGCATGCTAAGTTTGAGAAGGAATTTAGCCTCTACTTGGGATAGAATATTGATCACCAAGCCCTCATTCAATAAAATAGCAGTTGTACTGAAGTACACACAAGAATACAAGATACATAAAAACATGTTTGTTATAAGCAAATGAAAGGAGAGGATAGAGTAAATGAACACACAAATATAAACAGGTTGAAATCTGTTTATCTGTCTGTCTATCTATCTATCTTTAAAATTTATTCACCCGACATCCATCCATCCATCCATTCATCCGTACATCCATCCACCCTATCCACTACCAAGAAGATTAGAAACAATGAACTCCTAAAAGAAAAATAAATACTAGTAACATACAAGGAAAGAAATCAGATCTCAATGTGAAAACAGGTTTTCAGTCTCTAAAACCTCAGATACTTCCAACTGGCAAATATAAAAATGGAATACTAGGCCAGAGATTTGTGGTCGCTTTAGAGAATCCTTAAGCTTTTGCACACAAGAGGAAAGATATTCCTCTGGGTAATATCACATCCAGTCTGCTAACACACATAAGAAGTAGATTTTCGTAGTAGGAGCAGTTTTGATCTCTCAACTATACTGATACCCTAACATATATCTTCCTCCCTAGGAGTCAGTATTAGGTAGTAAACCTGATTGGATAGATGATAGCTAACTCATAAACCAAAGACTCCCTTGTTCCTTCGTTATCCTTCCAGAGAAAAACAGACCCAGAGCTTGTCTCAGGCAAGAGCTACAGATAAGTTTCCTCACACCCCAGGACATAGTCACAGGTCATTTGGTCAGAGCAGGAGTGTGTGTGTGTGTGTGTGTGTGTGTGTGTGAGCACACACAGTACGTGAGGGAGTTGGAGGAGAAGTCATCGTCTGCAGGTAAGTTCTTAAATCAAAGTTTTCAGAGAGATGACAAGTGAGCTTTATGGTTTGGCCCCCAAAGACTTACTGTGGGGAGCAAAAACTCAACAACCTTGCACTGCACAGGTTCGGGCCAGCCAAGTTTAACCACTGCCATTTCCTGCTGGAGCAAGCACGAGAGCACAGTTAACCCACATCACCTCTGAAACTCCAAGAGGCAGCATAAAGGACCACTGTGGTGAAACCACCTGGTAAAATCACCCACCTAGAGCTTTTTAGGTACTCAGAGGTCTGCTTCACAAAAGCCCAGCCCCCTTGAATATCTTGTCAAACCCACTTCCAGTTTTTGTTTCTCTCCTTTTAAATGAAGCAGTAAGGTTGAACCTGAGTAATAAGGATCCATTTCAACAGACTGAATTATCAAAGGAAAAGCCTGGCTTTTTTCTGCATACTCCCTTTTGTGTTCCCTTACAGTGAGTTTTACAAAGTTCTCTGGATGATCAGATCCAGGCAGCTGGAAGAGCTGCATATTTTCCTGCTGTTCAGTTTGGGACAACCCCCATGTCCCTGGGGGCTGGCATGCATAGACCTAATATGAAACCCACTTGTAGGAAACGGATCCAAACAAAGAGTTGTGTTTCCCTATTACATGGTGTTTCTGCCCAAGTACAGCATGTCAGTTTCCTCCACAGCTGGCAAGTTTGCCTATTGTTACAGGAAAACACTTGTCATTTATAACATTTATAAATGCAATTTTCTGTCTGCAATTTTCATAATAAATCCTTGTTATCTTCCCCTTAAAAAATAATGCATTAGATATTAAACTTTTTTAAATATAAGGGGAGAATCCTTGTTGTATGGGTAAGTGAATGAGTATACTGTAAAGCATCTAGAAAGCCAGAATAAAACTGAGAAACCAACCTGTTATTGCTTACTTGAGAGAAGAATAATTAAAACACAAACAAACAAACAAACAAAAGTTTTCTTGAATTCTATGACTTGGTTTCAATAAAGACAGGGGGTTTTATTTATGAAGTTTAGTTTCTAAATCCAGCAAGTAACTTACGCCAGTAAACATGCAAATATGCCAGAGAAAACAGATAATGTGTTGAAAATATGTTGTTTTCGTACAGAAAGAGGAGGAAAGCAGTTTCTGTCTTGCCATGCTGACATGGAGAGCTGGATTCATGGGAGTCACAGGATGTGGGCAGCAGGGTGGGAGAAAAAAGAGAGAATATTTATGGGAAAATTTTTATCCTCATTCATTATATAAGTGGAAGAAACACAGCATTCCCCAAGAATGATACATATAAGTAATACATAGTCATGATTAATCAGCATGATGGGAGCACTGTAGGCTAGAGAAAGGAAACCAGGAATGCGATGGGGAGGAAGGAAGCAATTCAGGTTTAACTGAGGAGGTGATACCCTAACTAGGGTTTGGAAGCTAGGGAGAAAAATGCCAGAAGCAGGCGATTGTGGAATACTGGAAGCACAGGTCATGTTTTCATTTTTCTTCCACCTGCCCACGTCTAAGGAAAAAAAAAAAAAAAAAACCCCACTAAGCTCTCAGTAAAGGAGTGCTGAAAAGCATCCAGACAGAGAAAACAGCACAGAGCGAGACAAAGGGCAGCCGAAGCACTTGAAAGGTTCAAAGTCTGACAAGTAATGGAGAGTGGCAAAGGGTAAGGTTTGTGGGGGAAAGAAAAGGGAAATTGAGCTGGGGTCAGACTGAAAAGTCTTGCTGGCTGAGACATGCAGGATGGCTTTTCTTTGGGAATCCAGCACTTCCCAGAGTGCACTGCAGAGAAGATAAGCTGTACTGACTTTTAAGGTAGGAAAAGGAATAGAAAGAGCAAAAGGAAAGGCTAGTAGAAGAGAAGACATGACTCCATATTTAATTATACTGAGGAAAAATTAATCTAGACACTTTTTTTTGCTATGGAATTTCTCAGATTGTAATAATGTAATATTTTATCTCCCAGTTAGTGTGGACAGTTCTGGATGGTAGAATTTGGTTCTGTGGGCAATTTTCCATTTGTATGAGTGGTTATTTATCTCTGTTTCCCTGAATAGATTATCAGTTACAAGATGGCAAGGATTCATTCTATTTTTGCTTGTCATTGTATCTCCTTCGAAAAACAGAATACCTAGCACAAAGTAGGTACTCAAAAATTGTTGGACAGATGATAGTTTGTCTGGGTATAGAATTATAGGTTCAAAATAATCTCACCTCATTTTTTGAGGAAATTTTTCTTTCTTTTCTAGCAATTAGTGTTTCTGATAAGCTTGAGGTCATTCTCCATCTTATTCTTTCATTGGCAACCTAGATTTTTTCTTTTTATTTCCTCTAACATAGAATGTTCTCTTTATTTTTATAGATAGGCTATAGGTTATAATAACTCAGCTATTCAACACATTATCATCAGAACAAAAACCATCATTTATAGAGAAGAGACTGTGCCAATAATCTCAATTCACTTGAATGCAGTTCTTTAAAGAATTTTTACCCCAATGCCATAGCTATACTTTGGAATTGTTAATTTGAAGTTTGAGTTATATCTGAGGCATCTGGGGAAGCACTCATTTTTCTTCTCTTGGGTATCAATTTCCTGGGATGATTTCTCCTCTACTCTACTAATATCTTGCAGAAAATTCTCAAAGTTTTATGTCTAGTATAATGATACCCACTGTCATTACTCAGTGCTGTATATCAAACACACACACACACACACACACACACACACACACACACACACACAGAGACAGACATATACACACATTCCGTACATACCCCATTATTTCAAGGGAAGGTAAAAAGGGAAGGTTAGTATATAGACTTGGTTTGCCACCTTGAATCATTATATCTGTAATTCATTTTTGTATTTTAAACTCATCATTCACTGGAACTATAAAAATCATACTTAAATTTAATTAGGCTTAATCTCCTCCAGATTTGCTTTGTATTTAAATTAGGTGGCAGCTTAAAAACTAAAAGTAATTGAAAAATATATGGTCACAAAATGTTGTGTGTTTATGTAACTTAGTTTCTAGCTTTTTCTGTCAGAGGATACCAGGAGGACAACAAAACATTGCTCAAGGACTTTGAGCTTCCTGAGTGCAAGGCATATCTAGCTGGAGGATATTGTCACAGGAACCTGCAAGAAGAAAAAGTTTCTGAGACGAGTTTAAAACAAGTGCTTTTCACCTAACACCCTACCTTTTCTCATCAGTGGAAAAAGTGCTCCTTTGCCTTTTTTGAAGCTTGGTTTATCTTTTATTTAAAATATCCAACATCCTTTCAGGCATTTAACTTTGAACACCATTTCTATTTGCTGAAGTGCCACAGGAACTGCTTCCAGCTGCTGAGGGGGACTTTCCAGATACTAATAATTGCCTGCAAAGGCTTTACTCAGGCATGCCTAATGAACAGGAAAAATCCCATCCGCCCAGTATGCTTATTGAGCAGGTTGTTGCAGACATGGATTCTCCTCTACTTTTACAAGAGAAATGAGTCAGTAGGTCAGTGTTCCAAGGCAGAGGACTAAATACACTGTTCATTGTCATTTTGCAGATCTCTCAACATGAAGACTTGTGATAAATTAAGATATATATATTTACATATATATATATTTATGTATATGTATAACATTTTCAGAGCAATAATTTAAAGATTTAAGACCTAGCCAATAGAGAGACTATTGAGGAAGCATCCATGTATTGCAAAAAGTCTGTCACATATCTCTATGCTGCTGTTTCCCCTGCAACAAAGGGCTGTATCTCTATTCATGATTTTCACCAGTTGTGCAGCAGCTGTCAGCCCTTTCCTGATCCCCCTCCCCATACTAGAAACTCAGCATGGCCTTCCCATCACCCCCTGCTTTAATCAGCTCGGAGTCTGAGAAAGCCAGGCTACATCCTCCTGGGACCACCAGAAACTGCTGGTGGGCTGCTGGGCCCGACCTCTGTGTGCTGTCTATCTGATAGTGTCTCTCACATTTCTGTGTGCCTGAGTACAGGCGCTTTGTTCCCAGATGCCTGAGCTCTCTGGTGCAGCTGCAAGGACTGGCTCCTCTTGCAATGAAGATAATTGCTGCATGCACAGAACAGAAACTCCTGCCTCCTCCACCCCTGCTAAGCATCTCTAGCTTGCCTGAAACTCCTAGTAAAAGGCAATACAACAGAAGCAAGCTTTAAAAAAAAAAAAACAGATTAGTCCATGGGCAGAGGCAGATGGGAGTCATTGTTTCGACCGTAATTCTGTTTCTTTCTGGAGCTGGTCATAAAATGGATTTTCCTCTTGAAGCTGGACATTTTTTTCTCTTACTCTCTGTAAAACAAAAATCTGGGGCATGTATAAGAAACATGGTTCTAAAATGCAATTAAAAAGTCACACTATCATTTGTTTGAAAGTCTTAATTCCTAGTGTACAAGCTATCTTTCACCCTTATCAGTGCATTTATCTATACAGTGTGCTCTGCTTTAAGAATAAAGGTGCTAAGTAATGCATGCTGCAGATGCTCATAGCTGAAATATACTGTTTATACAAGAGTATCCTAAGACAGAGTATAATGTGCCTGCTCAGCGAGCAGATGAAAAATGGGACCAGCAGTCACCATTTGTTCAATCTGTGTTCTCTGGTGCAAAGAGATTTATACACACAAAAAGCAATAAAAACATCCTTCATATTATTTCTATGAATGAGTTTATGGCTGCACTCTAATGAGCCATGCCAGCATATATCTAAGCAGCTGGCTTAGGATAGCTGATTGGTTCCACTACTTTACAGAGGAGACACAGTGACTAGAATAGGGAGCTTTGGAGTAATTTCTTTTTTTAAAGTGTAGGCCAAGGGGTGTGGCAGTGGAAAAGTGATGAGGATAGAGTTGCAGAGACCAGAGGGACCAAGGATCAGTTCAGCTCTAATGCCACCAGCAGGAGTTATCAAAGCAGACTCTGGCTTGGTCCCTGAATTGCTACTGACCTGATGGGTTATCTTTGGTAACCAATTGTTCACAGACACCACTTTGAGACTTTCACTTGATCACCTACTTCTACAATACATGCCATGAAAATTTTTTTGCAAACACATCACTATGTATTTAAGATATTTTGTAAGTGTGGCAGGGCAGGTGACAGGATTGGTGTCTTACAGATGGGATAAGTGTATTTTCAAAGGGTTTGTGTGTGTTTCAAACTTATCTACACAGAAAACTATCCCATTATTTGAAATTCTCTTGAAAAGCCCTCCTTTTCCTTACTTTTCTTCCATCTGAAATAGTCTCCTGTGTTGTCCTATGCGTTGGCTGTCCTTTAATATTTCTCTAAGAAATAAGACCCTGAAAGAGGGGTTAAAATGATCCTAAGTGTAAATGTACAAAGTCAGAAAACTGGCTTGCTATAATCAAAGGGAAATGCATTACAAATAAGGTATTCTGGAGTAAATTTCCATCTGTAAATCCCCAAGATGAGTGGAAATGCTGACTGAGCCTAGTCGTGCTTTCTTACAGAAGTCTCCCAGCCACCATTCACCCACTCCTCTCCCCTTCCTTCCAGGCAGAGGTGGTCAGGAGTTTGCACGGACATCTGCTGTAATACTAACCCAAGGCTGTGTCGTTAGCCTTGCTGGGACATCACCTCTCTCTTTTACACTTCAGATCCAGATTGGATTATTTATCTGCCATTCTACTGTGAAAATCATCTGATTTTAACTCAGGAACATTGCCAAGAAGGAAACAGATAGTTGCGAATAAATGAGGTTGATGTCCTTTGGCTGTTCCTAAATTGCACACCATGATATCACCAAGAGGCCAAATGCCATATTATCCTACTGACTGTGGGAGGAGGAGGTCTATGCCCATGGCAGTATATATGATTTGGTTAGCCGGGAAGATTATCTTAACAAAACTCTCATTGTAAATGTTTTGCTGTTTTTATTTTCAGTTGAATTAACTTTCAAAAGACAAATTTATTTCCAGCTAGGTTTTAGTTTTTGTCAATAGTACCTTGTGGTTAATGTAAATGCTATGATAGTGTCAGGTGATCAGTTCACACAGGAACATAACTGGGCTGAATTTGAGACAAATATCTAAACATATTTCCATTTCTACTTTCTTAATCAATAGAAATGTTATTAAAAGGCTCAATCTTGTTACATTTTTAAAATTTCTTAGAATGTGTTAGTAAACTGTTAGCTTTGATACAGGTTAGCTAAAACCTGGATGTTATTTCATTTCCAGTTTTTGCACAAAGCTTGGTTGCCTGAAGACATTTAGAGCTCTCCATACAACATCGGTGTGTCACAAAAAGACAAAAAACAAACAAACAAAATTCCTATGCATTCATTTGTATATAGGACACCATTATTGAAACTAAACTCATACACATTGTGATCAACAGAACTCTTCTTTTTTCTTTTTTTGTTTTTTCATACTAGGAATTGAACCTGGGGCACTTTACCACTGACCATATCCCAGTCCTTTTTGCTTTTATATTTTGAGACAGGGGTCCCTAAATTGACAAGGCTGGTCTACAATTTGTGATCCTCCTGCCACAGCCTTCTGAATTGCTGGAATTACAGGGCTGTCCAGCCAGAAACTCTTTTTTTTTTTTAATGATAAAAAACCACGTAGCATAGAGTTAATCATCTTACTCATTTTAGGTATCTAATTTAAAGACTAAGGTGTAACTTTTCAGATAGGCAAATTGTTTAAGGGCAATACAATAAAAACCTACATTCGTATCACAGAAACTAAGAAATTAAAATTACAAGTAGCACTGAATTTTCACCTGTAAACCCTTCCCACATCCTAGTCTCTCCTTACCCTCAGATACAAAGACTTTGAATTTGGTAACTATCATTCTTAGGATGGTCTTTAGTCTTTTAGAACCTCAGTGTGTACATTTAAATCTCTTACTTCTCCATCAGGATGCTGGTTTGTATCCTCTGTGTTGCCTGGCCATGTGGGAAGTAGTAAAATGCAGTTACCCTTTAATTTGAAAGAACACTGCTTATTGACCACCATCATATCACCAAATCATTCACCATCTCATCACTGATGACCGCATTCTACAAACTTAGAAGACAAACTGCAGCAAAGGCAAATGAATTAACCAGGGTCACATGACTTCTCAGTTGCAGGATGCAGAAGAAAACACAGTGTGGAGCCTCCTACCTATGCCTACTACTAGCCTACAACACTGCTGTGTGCTAATGCTTCATAATATATTTATAAGTGCTCCACAATATGTAATAAATCATTGCATATTGATTTAAACAGTGCCATTTGCAAGCCTCAAAGTGCTGTACTGTGTTACACACATAAAGGAGTCAGATCACTTTGCCAGTCAGTAGTAGGCAGAAGCAGCTCAGTCAGGAGCCTGGCTGCTCAAGTAGTGTCAGCAAAACTCGGAAAGCTGAGAACTGGATAGAGGGAGTGAATTGCATCTACTCCTTAAAACAGTAAAACTCTGCTAATCGCTGAGGAGAAATATGCATAGGTTTTTAATGGTTTAAATAGAGAGAATTTTTGTTTGTACGAATCAGTGTTTCCATGGGAGGTTCGTTGTGGCTGCAACCTTAGAAGTGTAATATATATTGGCTACTGGGAAAGGAAGACAGCTTTACATTGTGCAGGAAAGATAAACAGGAAAAATCTACACGCTTCTGTTTGCAGCCTCAAGTGACAGTCACTTGTTAGTTTCATTCAAGTGTCTTTGCAACCAAAGGGAATTCAAATGGTGAGAACTTGAGATTTAAAAACTCACAATAAAGGGAATGGCATATGGATCCAATTGCACCTGCTTTTGTGAGAGCCAATTATTAAATATTCAGGAATCTTGCAAGCAGGTCCTTTCTGGGGAGGCTGCTACAGATTGAACCCGAGCCTCACCTATGCCAAACATATGCTTTACCACTGAGCTACATTCCCAGGCTGTAAGCAGATTCTTGAACTGTTGGAAACTTGAGATGGAACATAGTAGAAGCATTCACACCATGGAAAGGGAAAAATGCTGCAAATTAGCCCTTCCCACCTTCAGCAGTTAGGGGCATACCACTCCTTCTGCACATCCTTGGGATGGTAGAGGCTACACCTGAGTCTGATTGTTACTGGACTCTGTCTTCTGATCAGCCTAGGGATTCATTCACAAATAATTGAATGGAAAAACATCATTGTACCTGACAGGTAAGTATTGTCAAGTGATGTCTAGCATGTTCTCTTGGCTGAGTGGGAAGTTCACATTCTCCCAAACTGTAACACAGGAAATGGTTAGAATGAGAATAGCTACTTCTAAAGAAATAAAATGAATGTATAATGAATGTTTTCACCCACACTCAGGATCAAGAAAACACTACTTGCCTTCATGCCGGAGATCTAAAAGAGCATGCCATGTCAACACACTGACAAGTTACAGAGTTATTTCTGTTCCCAAGAAAACACCCATACCTCAAAATCCCATCACCCTCAAGTGCCTCAAGGGGAGAAATAGTGCAAAATCATATACAATATGTTTTGTGAATGTACACAGTTCTGTTTTTCAAATGGTAACTACAGTTGTTTATGAAATGTTCTTCCAGACTATAAGTCATTGTTGTAGTGATGTCTTCACATCTTTTGGTTAAAAGGAATTATTTTCAATTCATTGTTAACATTTTACATGGAAATTATCCAAAGTAATTACTCCAGCTCCCTGCCAAATCAAACACAACTTGTTACTCATTTTCCTAATTTTACTTTCTTCCTAATTTTAGTTTCACTTATGTCTGGCGCTACAGAGCTCAAGGCCATTCAAAGTCTAAAGATTTTTATAAGTAGAAGAAATAAGATTAAATTAGAAATATCCATCATCAGATTTTTGGAGATGAATAAAAGGCAACTGGGAATGAGTTTTATTTTATTCAATCAGATTTTCCTTATACTTACAGGATATCTTGCCATGGCTGTCATCATTGGGGGCCCATTGTCATCAACCTACCAGGAACAGATACCTCAGCCTAAACCAGTTCTTTCCCAGGTGGATATGTGTGACTGAAAAATTATGTAATAACAGTTTATTAAGTGTCTAAACTGCACATAGTGTAGCTTGCATATATGCTTGCTCATTCTCACCACTTTACTATAGGATATTATTATGTAAAACCATTTTACAAATAGTGAAACTAAGGCTCAAATAAAGTAGGGGAAGCAAAAAGAAAACATAGGAGACAGAATTCAGACATGTTCTGGCTGGCTGCTTTCCATTGTAACACCTGTCTCAGTATAATACAATCTTTTTTTTTTTTTGGTACCAGGAATTGAACCCAGGACCTTGTGCTTGCCAGGCAGGCACTGTGCCACTGAGCTATACACCTGGCCCCCAGTATAATACAATTTAATTACATCACATAACAATACTCTCCCATCTATATCTGTTTTCTGTAAGTAGGCAGACATTTCGCAAATTAGAACCATTAAATGTTTAGCTTACCAGAATAAATGTATTCAAAATTATAATGTGAAAACACAATTTCCATTATAACTTTAAAGCAAGTTTAAAATGGGAGCTTTCAGACCAGGAATGAAATTATGAAATTACAAATTACAAAATGGCTGCCCTGTTATTCTAACAGCCATAACTAATTTTGAGAGTAAATGAATCATTAATTTGAAATATTAGATTTGACAAAGTATATAAAATTTAAAATACTTTTTAAAGATTCATTTTAAAAATTATTGTTAATTATTTTTGGGTCAAGAGATTACTTTATAACCAAAATACATGATTGTGTTACTTTTACTAATTTGCATATACTGATGTTAAAAATAGTTTCACTTTTAACCACAAAGACCAGTAGATCGAATATCATTTTTTCTATTTTACAAATGAGGACACTGACACTCAGGCAAGTAGAAAGTAGCAGACCCAGAATTAGAATTTGACTCTTATGACCTGAAAGCAGAAGAGAGACTTAGAGAAAATGAAGGAGGCTGGGGAGCAGATGGGTAAGGTGGTAAAAAGATCAAAGTATATTATATGTATTTATAAATATGCCAAAATGAAACACATGATTCTGTATAGCTAAGAGGCACTAAAAATTTACAAATTTAAAAGCCAGAAGTCATTAAAATGTCTAAATAATTGTTATAAACATTAAAAAGACAATGCCAAAATGACATATAAAATCAAAGTATATAACACTAATCATGACATTGCTTCTCTGGGTGTAAAATTCTGTGTTATACAGGTGAAATTAAAACACTGGTATGAGAAAAGTGAAGCAAAAGTAAATGAAACTTATAATCTGTACCTTACCTTACAAATGAAATAAACATTTTTCATTGCTGAGTAAAAAGTATTTGGATGGTGTCATTTACATCTAGTGCTTTCTCTAACTTACCACACAGAAGTTACAAGAGTTTGAAAGAGTTTCTAAACCACAAGACCTAGATATAGTATGTCTGATAAAAGAATGAAAAAGCTCAACTCAAAGCATAATACGCACATTTAAAAATACAAAGAACACCTTGAATATATATCCTTATCTTTCAATGGGAGGAAAGAAAGTTAAGCAAAATCTTATGTTTGTCCTATGTTGACACTAAGGGCCTGGTGGTCAAAAAAGGGTCAAAGTAATAGAAACAAATAGAAAGGTCCAGAAGTCTCTCTTAAGAGTGTTCCAAACGAATTTAAGGATTATTCCATGTGTTCCTTACTCTGTATGTTCCATCCATATGCAGCTGCAATATTCACAAGGCACCTGGCTGGGCCACTTTTTGAAAGTATTTGCTGGGAAGCACTCTTTTTTCCAGTTCCCTTCCCCCAAGAATGCAGTTATAATCTTCTGTACTATTTTCAGCATAGTCCACTACATTCTAAAAGGATAGCAACAGTAGTATTTTTCTAAATTGGCCTCTAGTCACTCCTGTGAGATTCAATAAAAATTACCTGGCACATGCTAAAATGTATTTGTTAAAAGGTATATTTGTTTTTACAGGTTAATTTGGCAAAAGGTGCAAACTTACCTTTCCTACTAATGGAAAAAAAATAGTAAAAACAAAATCATATCCTCCAGCCACGAGCTATCTTTATAATTCCCATTCTGCCTTTCACCACCACTGCCAACTTTGGATTGCTGCCATGCCTGAAAATAACTCTCAAAACAGGTTTTGTGGCTACTAATAATGGTATTTTGCTTTTCCAGGGGCACAGACCCTTGCTATCTTTATGTGACCCAAGGAAACATACCAGAAAACTTCAATGCCTTATGCCAACATCCAGTAATCAAAGATCATTAAAAGCAACATTTATTTTCTCTTTTTTAAAACAAAATGGTTCAATTGGAGATCTAAAGAACCATCCGCTACTAAGTGTGCTTACTGTTATAGGTGAGTGCATACTCAATTTTGGAAAGCAATTAGTGATGTTCTTTTCCTTTGTTATTAAGTAATATGTGTTCCAGAAAGTTCTGATTTCTCTTACATCATTGAACTAAATAACCTTATGACGATTTGTTTCCTACTAATCTTAACATTAATTTCCTATGGAAAAAAACTGTACTGGGCTAGTTCTTAGTAACCTGGTGTCTTGACATTTTAGTGTTCCACTTGAGGAATTTTAGACTATCTGGATTTACATGATTGAAACAGCATGACTGTATCCTGGCAGAAGCAATCAGTTCAGGCAGCAAAATGATGTGTAAATGGAAGTGACCACACAATTGATTCGACCAAGGCAATCAATACAGCTTATGAAGACAGCAAAAAAACTGACTAGATCAGTTGGACTACAGGCTCTTTCAGAGACTGCAAGTAGATGCAATTTACAAAGCAAGCACATGACAGAAAACCTCATTCCAGAGAATTTGAGTTTCCAGGTGTGTAAGAAGTTGGTACCTGGCATGGAAAAGGTATTTAACTAATGTAACTCTTTTAGATTTCTTTGTCAGAGTTATAGATTTTTTTCAAGCATTTCACTAAATTATGTGGCTTCAGCATCAATGATAACCACCACACAAAGATAAGGGTACTATTACTATGTGCACAGCTCAACCAGTGCGACCAGATGGAAAGAGTAGCCAAGTGAAGTTTAGCACATTCTAATTGACTTGGCTCTCTGCATGTTTTAATATAGGGCAGCTAGGTGGGTTTTGATGAGAGAGTTTCTTCTGCAACATTGTACTATTTTGATATTGTCCTACATATTTTCCAGTAATTAGCTGACTAATTAGCTTATTACTTCATAACAATATTATCATTCTGGTATTTCATAAAAGGCACTAATGAAAAGGTAAGAAATTTGTTCCAAAATATAATTTGTACTGATTCATTGATTCAATCAGTTAATCAATCAATCAAGTTAGCATTTATCATCCATCATAGAATTATCAGTGAAATTCTGTTTGTAAGGTACTACAGAGAATACAAGAGCTACCAAGTCAGATGTGGTGAAGCAAGCCTGTAATTCTAGTACTCTGTGAGGCTGAGGCAGGAGAGTTTGAGTCCAGCCTAGCCAACTTAGAGACTTAGTGAGAACCTCTCAAAATAGAACTTTTAAAAGAGGGTTGGCAATATACCTGGCTTCAACTCCAACTATTGCAAACCAAAACAAAACTAACAAAACCCAGTCTCTCTAGCTCGCTCTCACTCCCTCCCTCTCTCTCTCTGTCGTTCACACACACTCACACACACACACACAGAGATACTAAGAAATTATCTTTTCCTCAAAAAGATAATAAATAACAGTTTAGTGGAAGAATAGTGAAGAGAAGTCTCATGTGAAAAGACAAAACAACCTTTCTGGTGCTGAATCAAAGTGAGTTAATTCCAAGTGGGCTGAATATTCTGTAGTCACTTGCAAGGGTGACCCATATTGTGTATGTTCCATCCCCAAGGCCAGGAGTTGGAGGCAGCTGAATATTTTCTGTAGAGCGCCAAATGGTAAATATGTCTGTCTTTTCAGGTCACGTGTTTCTTATCACAACTACTCCATTCTGCTATAGACAATACATCAACAATGAGCATGGCTATGTCCCAATAAAACTTTATTTGTGGGCATTGAAGTCTGAATTAAGTAAATTTTATATGCAATGAAATACCATTTTTCTTTTGATTTCCCCCCCAATCATTTAAAAATATAACAACTTTTCTTAAGTAGTGGACAATTCAAAAATAGGTGATTTGCTGAATTTGGTCATTGGCCTATAGTTTAACAATCCCAGTCCTAGACTGAAGGCATTTTGGTGGCTTTCTTTCCTCAAAAAATCTTGCTAATGTCCAGGAAACATAGGAATATCGACTTCCTGCTTTGCATATCATTCATCTTTGGCCACATATGTGAAGTCACCTTTATAATCTCTCCCATCCAGGAAAAGCGCTATGGGCTTTCAGAGTCACCCCTGAAGGCCAGTCCCTTCTCCTCTAGTGACTTGAAACTGTTTGAAATTGTTTGTCATCCAGAAAAATTGTAGCTAAATTGCAAAAACTTCACTAGCACCTCAAAAGGCAGAAGGCAGAGATTTAATTAGAAAAAGCAAAACAAGAGGGACTTTAGAAAAGCACAGTTTTCCTTTTTTTTTAATAAAAGGATCCTCAAGTATATTATGAAAATGCAGAGTAATATCTTAGTAATTCTCATTAACATAATGTTGAATAGTATATTCTTCTTCTTGCTACAGAGATTCAGCTTTAAAGGTCACATAGCTTCATTGTCCCCACACGAGTGCTCTTGTTTATGAACTGAATTGGAAACCCCTTTTTGTCTTTCTGTTTCATTTTTAAATAAAATATTACCAAGAGAAATCACACATTGTAGAACTAATCTGAAGTCTTTCAGATCAATTTTTTGTGATCCAGTTAGCATTTATCTTACCACTGAGGACAGACTCTACACCTCTTGCAACCCTCTGACCAGGTAATATCCAATCATCTTGAATTTAATATATTTTACATTAAAAACATTACAAGCTTCAAAAGTCTTGTAAGAACTTCAAATACCTCGGTTTTATACTATGAACTACAATTTGCATAAAATTTCAGCTAGATCTGCTATGCCCAATTCAGTAGCTGTTGGCTACATGTGGCTATTTTTTTTTAATTCAAATGAGTAAGATTGAATAAGGAAGAAAAAATTCAGTTCCTCCGTTACAGTAGACACATTCACATCATTGCAGAAAGTTCTACTCCATCATATTGGCCTATGTTAAAACATAGGAAGACAATCTTGATTTTACTTTTATTATCTAAGAGTTATGGGGCTAGGGATTTAGCACAGTGCCTGCCTGGCAGGTGAGAGGCTGTGAGTTCAATCCCCGGTGCTGCAAAAAAAAAAAAAAAAAAAATATTCTAAGAGTTATCCTTATCAACTTTTTTATTTCTCCCAGAGTAAAGTCACAGGTTTTCTGAATAACAAGTACAACCACTGTCTAGTATTAGAAAGTCATGCTTTCCAATAATAGACTGGGATACTTCTCACAGGATGCCTTAAATATTTTATGTTTGGGTTGAGGCATTAGCAAAATAATTTTAACCAGCAGCCATGCCATTTTAGGGAGGCATCCAGCTTCCAATCTAACTTCTTCTTTAGGGAGGAGGGGAATCCTGCTAACCAAGATCTATGCAGAGAACAGGATGAAGACTTGGCTGCTACCTACTCCATCCTACTACATGATCCTTGGACAAATGAGACCAAGACAGAGCAGACTGAGTCACTTGGTGCTATGATTGTGATGGTGTCCAGGGACAGTGGCCAATTACCAGTGGCAACAACCTAGGCAGCCTCATCAGAATGTTTCAGCTGCAATTTTCTAATGAATCTGATCTCTGTCCTCCAGTTGAGTCCCTTCAGCCTCTAATTCTGGTATCCCACCTATCCTTTGAAAATATTTCCCTTTTCTCCTTAACATGACAGGAGTCAGCATTTCCTCCTTGTTGCCATGAACCTATGCTGATTATCACCCATGTTACGTCCTACATTATTTCCGCATCTATAAGCAACATTTACAGCTTAATGTAATTTTTGTTATCCAAAGGAAAAAAGCCTGATGCAAAGGGTCTTGTCATTATTACCATTGTTGTTATACCAGGGGTGACTTTTACAGAATTTATAATCAGTAACAATGCAAAATAAATAGTAGTAGCAGCACACACACACAAAAAATCTCACAAGTATTGTTTCAAACACTAAACAAAGGCAGGACAACACACGTACATATACAAACCACATTTCAAATTCTTAATAGTATTTCCAACTTTCCCTTTGGGTTTCCAGACCAAAAACACTCTTGTCTTTCTGAAAGACTTCTTTCTTCTACATTTAAAAGCTTTCTTCTGCTCCTAGAACTTCAAGTTGCTGAAACATAGATCTATCTTTTATCAACAAATAGTTTTGTACTTTAAAAAATTCTTTTTTCTCTGTTATCCTTGGTTAATGCTATCATGGCAATGAATACTATCTTTCTTCGAATTACAAGAAATAATCTTTATGTAACGGCTTTCAGAGAATGGATAGCCTTTTACTCTTTTAACACAATCAGCACAGAGCTGGAGCAATGGAGATCCCTTTAAAAGATAAAGTATGCAAAAGGCTCCTTCAAAATAATTGAGGAGATGACAGCACTTAAAAAGGTGTGACTGAGGTTTCTCGTTCCACTTCCTTTTGGTTTTCTTGGCATCTATGGACTGAAATATTGCTCTTAGAAAAACAAGGTTAGGAGGAGTGCTCACTGGAGAAGGAATTTCAAGTTTTCCCAACTCCCTGGCTGGACTAGTCTGTTCTCCAGAGAAACAGTAACAATAGGATATATATATATTTAATGTGAGAAATTGGCTTATAGGATTATAAAGATTGATAAACTTTAGGTTTTACCCTCTGTAATCTGGAGGTCCAAGAGAGCCGGGGGTGCAGATGTCTCATCTAAATGTGCAACCCTAAGAACCAGAGAAGCCAATGATGTAAGTCTGCAGTCTAAGTCCAAAAGTTCCAATACCACAAACGCTGATGTCCAAGAGCAGATGAGGGCCTCAGCTCAGAGAGAAATTCACCCTTGTATGACTTTTCATTTTATTCAGGTCCTCAACAGATTGGACAATGCCCTCACCCATTGGTTAATATGATCTTCACTCAGCCTACCAATTCAAATGCTAGTATCTTCCAGAAACAACCTCATACATCCAGAAATAATGCGTTACCACTTCTCTGAACCTCCCTTAGTTCAGTCAAACTGACACATAACCCTAGCCATCACACAAAGATTTTTCTTCAAACAGATATTCACTTGCATGTGCATGCACTTCCTGGTATGTGCCACTGTCATAGAAAGGCTGACAGTAGGCCAGTCCAGTTCTTCCTCTGTCTATTAAGAAAAACAACTCCCCGAATACTCATGTGACATGTGTAAATATTCTTTTTTTCCCTTTGCATTTCCAATTTATAATTGACATAAGCTCAGATACTTACTAGAGTCCTGTGTATGCCTACCATAGATTCTGGAACAACAATAACAAAAAATTATTCTACTTGGGCACAGTATTATATTACGGTAATAACCAGCTCTATCCAAAACCCACAAGCAGGTCAGACACTTCAGCAGCTTTTTCAAAAAGGTGGAAAAAAATCACCATCAACAGAACAACTGCAATTTTATAGGTATATCAAGGAGATCATGTTTCCAGTTTGAAATCTTTTCTTTTATGAAGATTAAAAGGTAATCAGGATTCTATCAGGGTATTAATTATAATATCAAGAGACCCACAGTTTGTAGGGTAAGATGAGAAAGTTATTCTTAAAGCCGCCCACCTTTCCACAGCTTCAACTCCTTCTAGGCTTATTTTTTATTACTCATCTGAAGACTGGCCAAAAATCCAGCCACCTGAATGAATAGTTGCAGAACTAGAGATCTTCCTATCTTTAAAATTGTACTGGAGATCTCTCATCTGAAACAAAGAGCCACAGACTTCTGGGTTTCCACCCAAGTCTCATCATGTGTCTTTGGTATAATAAGTGTAAACACTCAAGTGGATTTTCCGTGCTAGGAGTAACTGATCATCATTCACAAAGAATAGAAATCGATAGACTGGCAGAAAGTGGTGTGGCTAGGATGACAAAGCTAGCTTTTGTGGGGAAAAAAGCAATGCTGAAGTTCAGTAGGCTCCTTAATTCAAACAGATAAAAATTTAGATGCAAATAGATGTACTAGAATCCTTCTAGCTTTTATTTATCTTTTCTTTTAAGCTATCAGTAATATTTGCCAATAAAAATTTAAGTTGAAACATAATTTTTAAATCTCTTGACACCTCCCCCAAGTTCATTCATGGATGGTATTCTTTGTTTCCTGCTTTGTACTGGGAGAGGGAGGCTTATGCTTCTAGATTGAGTTGCAATTTTGCCATAATGGGAATCAATTTTATTGATAGTCCGGACCCCCATGTGTGTTCACATCAGAAGGCCAGGCTCATTTCCTCAGGTGCTGTTCTCGAAAGCCTCAGGGAAAGGCATCTGTGAAAGGCTCTCTAGCTTTGAAGAAAGATGCTGAGCCATTGTTCAGCCCTAAGAGGTGCATGAGGCACATCTATCCCGGTATGCTTATCCTGAGACACTCTGCTACATTATAGGTGTTGCTTTCTGGTAGAGCTCTCTTCTAGCTCAAAATAATGATCAGGATGGTGGTAAATCTTGACACTTCTTGAAATCTTTCAGCACATTGGGCACTTTTTTCTAGCCTCATTACATGTATTACCTTATTTAGCCTCACAATAAGCTGTTGCAATAGTTACATCTATTGTCTCCCTATTACAGTTGAGCAAACACAGATACATAGGACTTAAATGTTCCTTCTATGGTCATATGGTTTCCTTCAGTTTAGAAAGGACATGTTTCTATGTGTGTGAGCAGAGGCTGGTGAGAACGGATGGCCAAAAGCTACTACAGCAATAGGACAGCCACTAAAAATGAATGGTAAAATGAAATATTCCTAACAACTTCGAAGTATAAAAGGAGTGTCAAAGATGTGAAGACACCTAGAAATTCAAGCTATGTATTTCAGCCTTTCCAGTGACCTTGGACAAATATGCCCTAAAATTAGCTGGAAGATTCCCTTTGGGAATTTTCAAATGTTTTTAGAATTTCCTAGGAAGGTTAGTTCCATGGGGAAATCTATGACTCTGTTGATGGATTCTTAGATATACTCACATGGCTATAGAATGAGAAAGGAAAAAATCATAAAGTCCAGAGTTTCAAGGCCACTGTAAACCTTCAGACTTTTACAACATTCTCTAGAACTTTCAGGCAAACCAAATCAGTTTGTGTGTGTGTGTGTGTGTGTGCGTGTGCGTGTATGCTGTATCTCTGTGTGCAATGCATACATGTATGTATAAGAAGGGAGGAACCTAGCCATAAAGAGTAATGCACTAACATGGAAAATAAGGGTTAAAATCCACTTTCTTCCTATCTCTCTGTGGATTTAATTTGTGTTCCCTTTGACTCAAGATTTAATATACTTGTTTCTATTCACCACAACAAAAACGCTCACTCTATCCATATACACATTAATATCTGTTCCCATTTGTATTTTGATTGCATCCAAAGCCTACAAAGGACAGTTTAGTCCACTAGGACTACAATCTGTACCTTATCAGAACTGAGTTGGGACTAACATATGAGTCATTAATTATAACGTTTTCCACAGAAGCAGTGAAGTCCGCATTTGAAGAGCATATAGCGTCCTTGGTAAGTATCGCTTCATGGTTGACCCACAAGCAGCTCTTTCCTTGACAGATAATAATAGGCTGATCGGTAAGTCATGTTGAAGTTCTTCCAGGTACAAAAAGCCTTTGTGAAATAGCAAAATAAAGTTCAGCTTGAACTATTTTTTTTAAAATGGGGTAAAATGAAGTTGGTAAGTGCAAGATTCTGATGAACTGAATAGTTATGTTAGTATTAGAACAGTCTCTCAATTTCTGGCATTTTAATTATGTCCCCTGGGACAGAGAGAAGGGTTAGGGCGGGGTATAAAGAGATCTTAACAGCTTATTTGGTTGCTGTCCCTACCTTTACTGCTGTTGAACTAAAGGAAAAAAAAAAAAAGAAAGAAAAGAAAAGAAAGAAAAACTCCACAGGCAAAAATTCTTTGCATTGCAAATAAAATAGTTTTTCCCTGGTTTTTATCAGCATAAGTCCCACAAGGAACCAACAGCCGGTTTATGTCAATGAACAAGACTTATTATTTTCAGATTTATTTTTTTATAGCTAAAAAAATCATGTTGAACCTAAAGGCAACAAAGAACAATGAAGATTTTAATTTGGGGCTGAAGCACAATTTCTAGTTTGAATAAAGGCCATCTTGTACCCAGCTAATTGTGGGAGAACTCTATTTCTATACTCCTGTAACTTGCTTTGCATCACGACACATGTGCACACACACACACACACACAAACACATGCAGGAACACATACAGACACATGTATGGACATGCTTTTCTTTTTACCCAGCCCACAGATGTGCTTGCTATGTGTATTTCTGGTTTCCATGATCCATCCATAAAAATTAATGGGATAGGGACTGGAGGTCAGAGAAGCAGAAAGTAAGGAATGAAAGAGAAATTCTGAAGGAATTAGGATATTTCATCTGGGATAAGAATGAGGAGGTGACAACACACTTCACTGAGCTGGATCCATAAAATCTAACTCACCATTTCATTTTCTCCTAAAGAAAATGCTGTAGCTAGAAGAATGAGGAACCCAAAACACATTTTAGAGTTCTGGTCCTCTCTCTCAGAATAAAACAAAAACTGTCTGCACTCCAGCACCCTTGCCATGCCTGAGTGGAACAAGCGTTCATTGAAAGTCAGGAAACTTTCATGCTGGTTTTGCCTACTACAAAGTTGGTGGGTGAATGTTGGCAGGTCAGCAAACTCCTCTGGGTCCAAGTTTCTTTATCTGAAAAATGGGTTTTCCAAAGGAACCATCTGGGTCCAACTTTTCTTTCCTTCCTTCCTTCCTTCTTTCTTTCCTTCCTTCTTTTCTTCCTTCCTTCCTTCTTTCTTTCTCTCTCTCTCTCCTCTTCCTTCCTTCTCTTTCTTTCCTTTCTTTTTCTTTCTTTCTTTCTTTCTTTCTTTCTTTCTTTCTTTCTTTCTTTTTGTTTTTTGTGTTAAGGATCAAACCCAGGGCACTGTGCATACCAAGCCCATGCTCTACCACTGAGCTACATACATCCCCAACCTAGGTCTAGTATTTCTTGATTCCCCCTTTGAAATCATACCCCATCTTCCAAAAATCAAACATGAGCCCCCTAGATACCCCTGATGGATGCTCACTTGTATCTTGACCCTTCAAACCCAGGATGTTCACTTAGCACTTATTAACCATTAGGTACTGAGTTCTATGAGAGTCATGTGGGATACATAATTTCCTCCAGGGTATTCGCTAACATTAAGTGGATACTGTCAGCTCCAACCGGGGACTGTTAAGGTCAGATTAGGAAAATAGAATGAAGGCTGATGCACAAACAGTGGGGTGGTTTTTAATGACATCTCTTAGGATGACACTTAACCGTTTGGAGAAATCACAATTCTGAACTGAACTTCATATGCCAAAGATTTACAATTGAGGCAAGCACCAAAATGTGCTTGAGACTGGGACTCAATTTTAAAGGAATTTCTCAAGGAAAATAAACCACATATTAAAACTCCTCCTAAGGGTTTTGCTGCCACAATGACCAGTGAACTGACACTGAGGGAAAATTTTTCCCTTAGCACCTAGGAAGCTAGGTAGGAATCACCAGCTTGAAAAAGGCATGTGTGTTGTGTATTTGCAGGTGGTGTATAATTTTAAAATGGTATCCTGTCATCTTCCCAATTTCAAGGCTCATTTTCTTCCAGCAAGTGGTCAGCTTGTAATCGGTTTTAATTATGGAGCTTACCCAAATGAAAACTACTTCCGTGGTTGTTTTTTATTGTCACTATAAAACACAAAAATGCTCTCAATTTAATTTTTCATAATGTAATTTTTTGCAAGAGGTCATTTAATAGAAAGCAATACCAAAAAACCCCACATTTTATCTGAAATATAAAATGAATAACCAAGTACTTGTAGTTTGGGTTAGGTGCTGTCGAATTTGTTATGTCTGAATTGTTGTTTTAGAAAGACAATTCTTCAGTTTTTCTCCAATATCACAGTATTTTTGGCATGGAGCTCATGACTGAAATTAAAATACTACAAGAGGTGTTGTCTTTGAGATCAACTGGTAAAAATGGAAAATCTCCATGTGGTATCAGTACAATGATGGCTGCTCATCACACTGTTACGATGTGAGCAACCTGGGTGGAGAGTTAGGCTCATGGTGCTGGGCAGGGCATACAGAGCATCCGAGGGGCAGCAGGTGATGCACACAAGCACCTGTGATGCCCTAGTACCAGGAATCACTGAGGTCAACACTTTCAAACAAAATCTTCTCAGACCTGCAGATGGCAAGACCAGATTCTACCCCAAGTAGGGAGGAATTGAACTCATTCTAGAATACAGAGGGATTATATTTCTCACACGCTGATGGAAAAAATGGATTTTTATGTTCAGCTGGACTATGTGTGTGTGTGTGTGTGTGTGTGTGTGTGCCATCATATTTTTTACAGGATCAAGGTCACAGAAAATCACAAAGACAATCACAATCACAGTCCTGTGGTACCAGGCAGGATTCAGTGGCATCTGTTTTGACTACACAGAACTATTGCTGGACTCAGGTTGAAATGCATATAAGAGTCCAACAAAACTGTTCCTAATGAACTCTTGCCTGTCCCAAGTAAAATTTAATGGAGAACTGTGTTCTATTACAGATCACAAAAGGTACCAGTTCAGGACTCCTTGTGGTCTGTCCTTAATGGTAATCAGAGAAGGCTTGGCGAGGTCTTTGAGTTCATGTTTGATCCTCAGTTTGCATTACTTAAGTTCCAGTAAGAAAGCACATAGTGAGGAAATGATAAATGCTTTGTTTTCAGTTTACTCATGTACTATAAAAATTGAAAAATGTATTTCTTTTAATAAATTTGGTAAATGTTCATTTTTGATAAAAAGAATAGTCAAGGTAGAATGTAATCAATACTATTAAAGTCCGTATTTCTGTTTCTTTTTTTTTTTATATCTCTTGGGACACGAAAATTGGTAGGGCTAAGGAATGTCTGCTGATATTTTAGTACATCATATGTGTTTTAAGATTTGTTTTATTGTATTCTGATTTGTTTTAAGAAGAGACACTCACATCAGAAAATATTCTTTTTATGGAAAATATTAATGGCCAAACAAGATAGAATCATTGTGAAGAAACTTACCATAACCTCCTTGAGCATCAGGACAAATTGGAATCATCATGCTGAATCATAATTATTCAGTTAGGAACAAATGGTATTCATGAAGTATAGCATGAAGCATGGGCAAGGTGTGGCTACCACACAAATCCAGCTCCCTATGTTCCACTAAACACCCTTTTACTTTTGAGATAGGGTTTTGTTTTGTTTCCCAGGCTAGTCTCAAACTTCTGGCCTCTAGTCTCATCTTCCTGTGTCAGGCTCATCCTCCTGTGTCATCCTCTTGTGTGAATATTAGGGACTTCGGTATATGGCACTGTACCTGGCTTTTCATTAAAAACTTTTTTAGAAAGTATAGCCAAATCGTATTCAAGTAAGTGGCCCCCACTAACTTTACTATCTTACAATAAATAATTGTGGCCAGAAATGAATATAGATACTTCATTTTACTGTATGTTAAAAAGAAGTATGCAAAGGATTTTCTACTTATAGTCTAACTACTTTTACAAAGGAGACAAAACATCAGGTTTTATTCTCTGATTTGTAATGTACGTAGAAAAAACTCATTTGTAGATCATCGGTCTAATTTTTTTCATATATAGGATACAGTAATTTCTTTTTCTTCTTTTACTTTTTTTTTTTTTTTTTTGCTTGTTTGTTACCATGAATCAAACTCAGGACCTTGCACTTACCAGGCAGGCACTGTACCACTAACTATATCCCAGTCCCGGGATACAGTAATTTCTAAAAGCCATGTAGAACATATTATTAATTGCAGAGATTGTGATTATTAATTACATTGCTGAATTATTACTTGTTTATAATCAAGAATATATGACACCTAGCAACTAACTCATGTTTGTGTGTGGTCTTTAAGATAGTAATTGGAATGGAGGCTGGGACCAAGATGCTCTTGACCAATGTTACAGTGATTAATACATATTATAGGTTCTTAATCCATCTTTGCCGTTATACCTCACAAAAACCATGCATTTAACATACACAAGGCAAGAAATTTGAAAAACATTGAGGAAATCCAGGAAGAACGATTAATTAAACATCATAAATCAACATTTACATCCAGAGAGAGGGTCTTTGTGGCAAATGAGGCAATTAATGAAGATTTTAAAAGATGCATACTAAGTTAACAGAAAAGACGTCCAGCTACAAAACATGGTTTGTCCAGTACAACCATGTACTTTGAAGCACTGAGTCATTTTAATTCCTTTTCATCACCAGATGATCTGTAGAACATCTGCTAATCTTTCTTGATTAAGCTATTCACCAAGAGTTGAAAAACAGTGACAAAGTAAAAATAAAAGTATAAACTATAAATCACTCAATGCTTTACATTTAAGCATACATTCTCAGATGGTTAATTTGTAGAAGTAAAATTAAGATATCACTTATCACAACCTTCTCCATTCCTAGTCTAAACAAGTTTTTCCCACTGAAGTCTTTGTCTCCTTATCCCTTCTCTGCAAACCCATCCCTCTGGATCTTCACATGGGTCCTGAGAGTCTCATCTGTACTTTCACTTTCAGATATGCTGTTACCACCTAAGTCATCTAAACCATCTCTCTTTCACTTCTTTGACCTCCCCCATTAGTCTCTGTTCTAGCATCCTTCTTATTTCCTTCATATTGAGAGTGTCACCACTTGTAATCACACCTTGAAATGATGGTACTTGGTTGCTATCAGTCTTTCTCACTAGTATTTATGCCTCTTGAAAGCAGACTATTATCCTGACATCTATTCAGGAAGCCTCACAAATGATAGTTTTTCAAAAATTATCTCCTGAGTGAGTGAGTGAATGAATGGATGGATCGATGGGTACAGAGAAACTACAGGGTACTGTAGAACCAGAGATGTTCTAAACTGGGAGGCATCTTGTGATCAAACGTGGACTTGAAAAAAATAACTCTCGCTGCAGGAGTCATCTGACTAAGAGAAACTACTAAGAAGACCAGAGAAAGCATGACGATGGCTTGGACTAAGGCAGGTATGATAGGGAAGAAAATGAGACTTTCCACATAGGTAAATAATATATAGACACAGACTGCCAGTTTCTAGGTTATAATTGAAAGGGGAAATCTAGAAAAACTAGGGTGATTTATTCACCCAACAAATAATTGGGGATATAAAAGGCAGGCATAATACCTGCTATCATGGAATTCATAGGCTAGGAGAGAAAGCATTTAGCAAATAATTATGTAGGCAATTTATTTTATCACAGCAGAAGTAGGAGTCACACACAGTGACGAGTGTGTAGTGTGGCTTTTGCTGAGGCAAGAGAAGCAGAGGGAAGGGGAGAATGAGAAACACATCAGTGCCATAGTGTGGAGAATCCCTGCCAGTCTGTTCATAGGCAACAAGCGTCACCTGTAAAAATGCTCTGAACACATTCTAGACATAAAGGTTATTATTCTTCCTCCTCTGTACTCATTACCCCTTCCCTCCCTCAATAGACAGCCTTCAACATGTTTCTCAAAGGAGAACGTGAACAAGCAGCACAAATGTGGCTTTTGGCCACTAGCTGTGTGATCTTGCTCCTGATTTTCCTTTTCTATCAAGTGAAATGTACTGCTAGAATATATTTACTTATTGAAAAAGGAGATTAAAACATGAAAATAAAAGGACACCACTTCAAACTTCAAAAAAAGAAGAGAAGGAAATTGGAACCAAAGGTGTCTAAGGTTTCATCCAGTTCTGCAATCCTGTGATTTTGTTGCTCAATAATGATTTGTTAGTTTTTTTTTATTATTATTATTATTCTTTTGGCATGCCGGATTGACAGGCTACTGGACATGCTTTGTTTATCTTTTCAGAAGGTTGGCTTGCAGTTCTGAGCCACATGCGAAATGGCATGGTGAGGGAGGGATTTGGATTGGCCAGGTGGGTTGCCAAGAGTTTGACAAGTACCTTGTCAACCACACAGGCCAATCTGTGTTGTGACCACACCCAGGAAATAACATAAATGAATGCATAAAAAGAAATCAACAAAGACCCTGTGGAGTAGAAAACTGACATAGGTAGTTCTAAAAATAAAACCCCAAGCCAGAACAAATATAGACAGATAAAATGACAGATAAAGAAGCATAGAACAAATGTAAAGGATACTGTTGACTCAACTGAGGAGTATATAGTTTTACAATGGTTAACATCTCTGTTTCTGCAGCTTGCCAGCAGAGGCAGACATTCTAGTAACCCTTCAGGATCATACAAAAGACTGAGAGACAGTCAGGATTAGTCTACTGATGTACACACATATCAAGTGCTTACTAGTGCCTAGGATGTAGCAAGTGATGAACAAGTATTAATTATTTCTAGTATTACTACTTCATACTAGCACTGCTACCTCCTTTTGAACTATGAATCCATATTTTAAATGGAGAGGAGAGTATGAAAGAGTGGAATAAGTGAATTTAAGGTAAAACTGAGAAGGTACAAAATAAAAAAAAACCTATTGGTCAAAGCAATCATTAGTTAATGTTAATATTTTCCATGACTTCAAAGATCACATCAATATACATTGCCTGATCTTTGCCCCCATTGCCGATCTCTCTCCTAGCTTTCATGTGATCTAATGGTAGGCTGTCAGAGTATTAAAAGTTTACAGTCTCATTTTCTATCTATGCAATTCAAAATGAAACAACATTGGCAAGGTTGAGGAAAGGGGATTGCTTGAGCCTAGACACCACTCCGGGCCACATACAGAGGCACTGACTAGAAGTAAATAAATAAATAAACAATATTAAGATCTATAGTTAAAAAAAAGCTTATGGAATGTGTATTACAGTTGTAGTATATCAGTAACATCAATGGCCCTGTGCTAGATCAGAGGGCTGGCTTCACAATCATTCCATTCAATCATTCTATTGCTCCTTCTATAGAAGCTGGAGAATGAAGCCCTGGCAAATCTAGTGTCCCTAATAATTAGAAGTGATCTGTGACATAGTATTGTCAAATGAAACACAATACAAGTTACTGTCCCTAAAATGAACAGCTTCAAATAAAGCCTCAATAATACCGTTGGTTGGCAGCCATGAACAGCCCACGTCCAGATTTCTTGTTATATAAAAACAACAAACCTGAAGATGTTATTACCCCTTGAAAAACAATAGTAATAGTACATGAAACACACAAAAGCAGAAATTATGAAATGAAAGAAGGATATTAAAGGTACAGTGTAGAAAAGAAAATGCACCAAACCTAGAGAAACAGCCAACAGCTGTTTGAAGACAAAGTATGTATGAATTAAGTCTATGAAAGAAAAGGGAGAAGAACCACAAAGTTGAAGCCACAGATGCGAAGTGCTGGGAAGGACTGGTCTAACAGCTAAGGCAATGAGATACACAGGATGGGGTTTGCAAGGCGCACAGAAGTTAGACAGTGGGAAATTGGGGCCATCTACAATTTCTTGAGCAGTGAATAATACAATAAAAATAAGAGTTTCATGATATTTGCCTCAAAATGGGTAACAGTATACAAGTTTATCACTTCTCGGCCTTTTGGCTAAGATCAAGTGTAACAATATATAAGTTTAATATATTTTCTCTTAAGTAACGTATAACATATAATGAGATTGTGTAGATATCTTTTCTCTCTCCATTAAAAAATACAATGGTCAACTGGTCTGAAAGGCAAATGACATAATTAAAGCTTTGGGAGAACATGGTGTTTTTAAAAAGAAACTTTTTTTGAATCCAAGAAATGCCAGCCTCCATTCAGAGACAGGCTGGATGAGTAGAGCGACCCATCAAATGACATTTGTGTAGAAATTTACCTGCCATTCTACAAGGCTGTAAAGGGAAATGCCAAGATCATCGATGAAATACTGTGAATCTCTGACAAAAAGAAGAGACTCCAAATTATTATCAAATTACCTTAATTTCACTTTTTATTCTGGGAATCTTTACTGATCAGGTAGATAAGAAGACAATCTCTAAAGTTTCAGATTCATTGATATTCCTTTTACTCTTTTGTTTCAAAAATAGACTCCTGGCTACAGATAACAGTGATTTAGAGATCTGGTCTCGTTTTATAGGCAGCACAGAATGTATGCTGCCCAATGAGAGGAGACAGACTAGATCGCTATTTTCTAGATTTTGAAATGGATGACCCAGGGAACCCAAGCAAGAAAGGAGTGCCACTTCTTTTGTCTTTATTTCTTTGGTGAAGCTCAGGAAGGCCTTACATTCAAAATCATCTCTTCTACATCACCATGCCATGAATCACCACAACACTGTGGCTGCCATAGGCAGAAAAGCCAGCAAATTAAAACAATGACCAGTGAGTTCATGACCATCATTCTCAGCCTGGCTTAAGCTAGGTACAAAGAGTAGAAACGGTGTTGTTGAAGGAAGGCTTTCTTTACTGCCCTTCAAATGATATCAAGATTTTTTTTTCTAGATGTGAGGTACAGACAGAAGTAGAAGTAATTCCTGATAATACAAGAATTCAGTCTGGGGTAATATTTACACTGGCAGATTTCCAACTGACTTCCACAGATTTCTTTGCTTCACACACACAGGTATAATGGAATACTTGATTTAAACTAATGCAGCTTATTATTTGTGGGAAACAATTTTATTATAAAAGAGTTTTGTTCACCCTGTCTTGGTATTATCAATATTCACTTAGAAATAGCAACACATGCTATAGAACGTTAGTGGTGAGGACAAAGGTTCAAATTCTACAGCTGAGCAATCTGAACTTGAACCCTAATTCTGGCACTTGTGTGATCTTGGATGAATTATTTAACTTCTCTGTGCCTTGCTTCATTAATCTGCAAATATAAATTACACTAGTGCTTGATATATGTGTTTATCATAAGGGTTAACTAAATTAGTATGCTTAGAGTGCTTGGAGAAGTATCCAGAACACAAGGAGAGCTATGGAAGCTTCAGGAATCATTATAATTGGATCCATTTGAACATTCATCATTTGGCCAGTGAAAACCCATTATATTTCAGACATTGTTCTACCAACTGATGACACAAAGTGAACAAGACAAATGAGAGGTCTGAATTTGTGATACCTATGTGGTAGTGGAGGAGGCAGAGGATAAACAAAAACAATATACCTCTCAGGCAATGATAAATATTGTTCAAAAATGACATCAAGTAATGTCACTGAAGGTGACTGAGATCAAGTGTTGGCTGAGCAGAAAATCCTCTCTGAACGACACTGACGTTGAGCCCTCAATTCTGTCTCCTCTGTAAGGAACGCTAAGCAGAAGCAAGCTGTGGCGCTCTCCATTCAGCATCTGTAATGATAAGTCCTTCCTATTTTAGCCTGATACACTTTATTTATACACCATAGATGTTTTTAAGGATAAGAAATAACAACCAAGATTTTTGAGAAGTAGGAGCTTGTCTCTATGAGCAGTCATCCCAAATGAAAGCACCAACAGGATAGAAGGGAAGAAGCAGAGGAACATCATTGCCCCAGTCCAGCATTCTCCCAGACCCTTCAGGAGTTCAGACTTCAGACACGTATGTCTTGTCATCAGTCAGCTTCAGGAAATTTTTCAAAACTGCTGCCCAATCTACAAGGACAGAGGGTAGAGGATATGAGAGAGGGAGGAAGTTCTGCTCCTTGGTAGGTGTTGGAAATCAGGGAAAATAATACTTCTCTGTTTGTTCAGTCTAGCCATCTAAAAGTTTGGTGTGTGTTGGGGGGAAGGGGATAAAGACTGTTATCTTGTGGAACTGGAACAAACTCCATTTGGTTGGAATGTCAGCCCTGACTCTGATCGGAAGAACATGGTCTGAGCTGTGCTTTGCAAGTGACCAATGTTGTTTTCATTTGCAATGGAAGTTTTTTTTTTAAAAAAAAAAAAAACATAGATTTAACTATTTTAGAATGCTCTTGTACACATGCATCATAAGTCTCCATTTGATCCTATTCCCAGTTCAGAGCCTCAAAAGATACTATCCCTAGCCCTGAAATTCTCCCTGCTCTTCACTTGGCAGGTACTACCTCATCTTTCAGATATATTCTTCTCAGAGAGACCATTCCTGGTCACTTTATCTAAGCAGGTTCTCCTACCAATTTCCTGGTGCTGCGACTCTTCATTTAAGAGAAAAGAACTCATGCCCCAATTTCTAAATTTTCATGTATTTATTTATTTCTACCTTTCTCATTTTGACAATAGGCTTCACCGAAAACAAAACAAAACAAAACAAAACAAAAAACCCATATCTCTTTTCTCTACAAACACATACCTAATACTTTGCCAGGTGCTTGGCAGTGCAAGATGTTCAACATTTGCTGAAATGAGAATCCATACCATGGATATGGAGGTGAACATTTTTTAAAAGAAGAAATGGAATTTCAAGAGATTGGTGCCTTGCTCAGGGTCACATAGCTGGTGACAGAGTGGAAACTGTAAATTGGGGCTTTTGCTTGATTTTTAAGACTTTTTTCTACTACACAAGACATAGATTGCAACTTACCAATGGCTGTCAAAGGTAGTAGAGAGTTTGGGTTTCTACATCTCCCAGTGGGAGGCAGATTAAAGCAGATGATGATTAGGAATCATAACTTCTGAAAGCCTTGCCACAGAGACAACCTAGTAGTCTCAGAGAGACATTCAGAGAGAAAAGTTTCCACATCTCTGATTCCACTGATGGCATCAAGTGGTGGTTGAGACCATGCATTCTGGGGCTAGATCTTTTGGTTCTAACCCCAGTCTCGCTTCTTACCACCTGTGTACCTCTGGGTAAATTACTAATATTTATGTCTAGTCTCCTCATCTTTATCATGAAGATAATAATCATGCAGGAATCATGGTGTAGATATTATACATGCTCTACCTAGAATACAAGGAAGTCCTCAACAAATAAATGCTCAATACATACTGGAAAGCTCTATAAACATATCCCTTCTATGTGCAAAAAGTCACTCTCTTAGCTAGCACGATAAGGATCAAGGTGAAAAATGGTTGAAAATATATTTGGAATTTTGGAGACTCTTTACTATGGTCCTTTTCATGGAAATATATTCAAATAGAAATGATTATAATTCTCAAGTCATAAACCAAAAAGCTTCATGTATTGCCTGTTTTGTTTCAGTACATATAGCTAGTCTTGAGCAGCTACATTTTTCTCAAACTTTTTCAGCTGCTGCACACCCAGCATGATGCCTTGAGATGCAATATGTCAGGTGAAAATGAAAAACACATGTTTTATCAGCACTTGGGTTTCAAGTATTCATGGGTTTCCAAAAAACACAGACTTGAGAATTAAGATTTTCCAACAAACTAGACTGAGATGCAGATTTCCCATTGTTGCTGAAGCTGTTATTAGAATAGGTAGTTCACCAGCTGGTATTAAGTGTGAGCAAGTTTTCTGCTTTCACAGTTTGGGTAATAGCAGAGAATCATGATAACAAGAAAAAAATTTTTTTTTTTTTTTTTTTTTTTTTTTTTTTTTACCAAACTGTGATGTTGGGTCTAAAAAAGAGAAAAACCTATGAAAAACAAGACAACTGTCATATGGATAAAGGGATAAATAAATTTAGTGCTATGTCAAATGAGAAGATGCTCCCCAAAAACATAATTGGTTCCTTAAAAGCCATCCAAGTAATTCAAGCCATCCCAGCAGTTAACACGTTGGCAGAGTGTTGTGGAAGGCAGAAAGTCCACAGATTCACAGAGTGGGCAGAAGGTGAGCAGTCTCCTTACAGGACTGTTTGGAAGTTAACCAACTGGAAAAGTTTTGGTAGAAGTTTTTTGTTGTTGTTGTTGTTTGTTTGTTTTTGTTGTTGTTTTGTTTTGTTTGTTTGTTTGTTTTTCCAATCTTGTGAGTCCATTTTTTCTGAATATACCATAGAATTCCATCCTTCCAAGTTATAGTGCATTCATCCTTGCTCAAAAGTTCTACGTTTATACAACTACCATCAATATTGACATTTTTCTGACAGTGGTAACTCAACATAGTCAAGGGACTTCACATATTTATGATGTCTCTGATCAACAAAGATTAACTCTAACAATTTATATCACTGTTCCTTTTACAGTGTCAAGACAGATGTCCCATATAAATGAATCAAGGAAGGTCAGAGTTTTGACTTCCAAAAAGCAAAGATCATCTCAGAAGGAGAATGTGGTGGCCTTGTGTTTAAGGTCTTACCCTAGAAAACCAATGAGTTTTCTGAGAACCACCAGTCTGTTCAACCCTGGCTGTTCCTGCTATCTCTTGGAGCAAAGAAACTCCCTGCTTGCCAGCTTGCCTGCTCAACAGAATACAGAGTTGTTTGTTGGCTGCCCCAGATTCTCTCTGCTCTGTTGAGAGAGGCCAGAAAGAATTCAGAGAGTGACAGCAGCTGAGCAGCTTGGCTGACCTGCACACAGGGTGTGTGATTCCAGAGCAATTCCAGAGGGAAGGGAGGAGGACAGAGCAATAAATTAGTCAACCAAACTTTCTTACAGGACCTGCCCCCATCCTCCATCCTCAGCTCTCTCTCTCATATGTTCAGGTGGATTAATATAACCAATCTAAACTTTTTAGAATGCTTACTATGGTGTGAAACCTATTTGTCTATAATATCTTATTTAATCTCCACAACAGTCTGTGAGTATTTATATTACATCAATTTTCAGAGAAGTAAACTGAGGCAGCATTTGATCCACGATCACACAGATTATAAGTGGTAAACTTACTGTTTGAAAAGACAGGTTGATCTAGAAGTCTTGGGGTTTTTTTTCACTATTTCCCCAAGTAAAGTAGAAAATATGGAGAGAGGAGACATTGAATGTTGGCTTAAGGGTGGGTTTTTTTTTTTTTTTACAAATTAATTTTTTTGTTCTTAATATAGTTAAATCTATTGATACACAAGGTCCATTTAACGATCTTTACCACACTAAACTGTGCTCTTCTGGCAGCAGGGCTATTCTTCCTGCTTCTCAACTATTAGCCTGGCCAGTGATAGGTACTGAGCCACTGGATGCTGAATGAATGAACACAGCAAAGGACAGGACAAAAGGGATCTGTGTAGAGAAATCAGAGAAACATTATAGCCGAAGCAATATCATGTAGCATGCTGTCTCTCATTTCTCAAGTGCTGCTGTTTGATTCTATGGGGCTACTCCTTGATCACTGTGTCCCCTGATCTCCATAACATCCTCCAGTAGGATTTGGTATTCTCTGAGTTCACACTTTTCCCTGCCCCAGACCTGGAGCCACTAGCTGTCCACATAGAAACTGCTGATTCTCTATAGAGTCATTCCCTCCTTCTCTTCTCTTTTGAAATGCAGATTTCCTGTGCCACATTCCCTTGGCTCAGGAGGATTCTATTTATTTTCCTTGGGTGCTGAAATGTCTTTTCCAAGGTCTTGAGGACAAAGGAGATTGACAGATACTAAGCCTTCTGGGAGAGGTGACCAGACAGGAGATGGACAATAAACAGACATAGCTGGTTGCTGTGGTGGCCACAGCAGCGATAGGTTTCAGTAAATAAACAGAGGAACATTCAGGAAACCTGTGCAGTCTTACCATAGTGCAGACCACAAAATCCCCCAATCACTGTCTGCCTCTCAGGTCTTGCAGATGAGGCAGTCTCCTTCGGAGACTGTTGCTCTTGTGAACCAAAGCTATAGTTCCAGGAGAAGCTGCCCAATAAAATGAGAGAAATTCCCTTAACTGCACTGGAAAAGAGAAGTCACTGCCACATGGCAGTAGGGGGATTAGAAGCTTTCACTAAGTTGTATCATGTAAATTGCGAACAGTCCTGTAAGGCAGGCATCACTCTTTCTATTCTGTAGATGAGAAACCCACATCATCTCCAAACTCACACAAAAAAACAGTCCCCCTTTGTCCTAAGCCACATGTGAATCATAGATTTCTTGAACACTCAGTATGTGCCATGCACTCTCATAGAAATGATTTCTACTCATTGCCCTGGTTTGTCTCAAACTGAAGATGAGGTGAAACTTCTTAGCCATGACAGGCTGTGGCCAGAGGAAAACCATAGAACTTCATCCTTTCCTTTTACCCTGCGAGTGACTACAACTTTACGGCAAAAATCCCTTTCCACGTTTTAAGAAACAGGTCATGGGAATCAGAACTGGTCATTTAAATGAATTTTACATATTTCTGAGCTAAGATTTTTCAGGGTTTTGGTATTCGAATTTAAGCCAAAAGATTAATTTAGCCCAGTGTTTCTTAACCATGACCTCATGTACAAATATTACCAATGCCTGGGCTCCACCCCAGAAGTCATGATTCAAACCCTACGAGGATGGGTTTCAAGATCCTCGAGTGACAGCAACAGGTAGCCAGGGCTGAGCCGCCCTTTAACTTAGGGGTCCATTTTATCTAAAAAACAAAAACGAGTTGACGTTCAAGTGGCTTTGGAGAGTCAAAGTGGTCTTAGATTTTTCCCATCGAATGTTGGTGATCAGAAACTCCAAGCTGATAATAACGAAGCAACTGTGATGCATACTTTAGAACAAACGACCAGCAGCCTAAGTAGAAGACAGAGAAAGAAAGATTATACAAACCACCACATTAATTAGAGAAAACCAGATGCCCTGGCAGAAGGCCAGGGGTGTGGCAGAACGGATAGGGGTGGGGGACAGGAGAAATTTTAGGAAATTAGAAATTTTAATAACTTCAACTGTCAAGGATTGCAACTGGATGCCGAATTGTTTCTAAGTTATTGAAACCTTGAGAGCAAAACCAGATGAGGAAAGAAACTCCTGTATCACATTCCGGCTGCTTTTCATTTCTCAAGATTAGAACAGAAAGGAAATGAAGCCTTCCCAGGGCTCCTTTGCTCAAATCTGATTAAGGGCCCCCAATAAGCTCCCATTATGAACACCAGGGGGAGTAAGACGTATTTTGCCATTGTTCAACAGGCTTTTCCATAGAGTAGGAGAAAAATCATTCTTTAGCCCCCTCCTTGAATAGGTTCTTCCTGCTTTCTTGGCAAGAGATGACTATCTACTTATGCTCATTCAAAAAATTCAACTCTCTTTAAAAGCAACACAGTGGATTCCATTCTATCACCCAATGTTTTAAAGTATTAACATAGGGGAGGGATTAAGAGATCAGAGGCTGGTGACAGAATTCTGGACCTGCCTTTTTTTAAAAATAAAATTGCTGTGGAATTTTTTTTTTTCTGGGATTGAACCCAGGGCCTCCCACATGTCAGGCAAGTGCTCTACCACTGAGCTACACCCCTCACCCAACTTCCTGGGTATGAATCCCAGAAACAGCAGTCAGTGGCTGCCTCATTAGAGCAGGTTACTTCATTTCTCACATGTTGGTTTCCCTGTTTGTTCAAATGAGGATAGTAATAGTAACGCACCTCTTAGGATCCTTGTGAGAGTTGATTGGCTAACACACGAAACTTGGAGCAGGAAACATATAGCAAGCAATAGGTATTAGCCTATGCTAACATCTAAAGAGTCTATCAGGAAATTTTTATCTGAATTGTGAACTCTTTTATACTTCAAACATTCTAACTATCATATAATAAAAGGTATAAAGCTAAAATCACAAGAATGGTAAAGGTATAGTATTTGACAAGAAGTAGTGTTTTAAAGAAAAAAAGGATGACTTTTCTAAGTGATATATGACAATAATATAAAGAAAACAATGAACTACAATATTTAAAAGTGACTAATACCTGTGTTATATATAAACAAACTACCTCCCAAAAGAATGAACTCATAAAATGAGTTACTCTAAAGAAGAAAGATAAAAACAAGTTAGGGTATATTTATCCAAACTTTTCCCAAAGGATTTAGGACACTAAGTGAAGAAAAGAAGATACTTATGACAAGCTAGGACCTTTTTGGTTTCACAATAACCAAAAAACTCTATCAATGGTTATTCTATTAAAAGTGCACGTTCTTTTGTAATTCCACAGAATTGTTTTTATTGAAATGGATCATTTGCTGGGATACCTTGTCATTTTAATAAAATGAGTGGCCAGTAAGGAGGAGCTGTGCTTATTCCCCCCAACCCCCCGACGATGGTGGCACACTTTCATGGAAGGAGGCCATGGAACAAACTCGACTGCATCACACATTCCTGACAATGAGGGAGAACTTCGCTTGCATGTTTTTTCATACTAGTGCACATAACTTTTTTCCCCTGTGGATCTTCAGCGAGGCAAGGCTGTTGCCTTGGCTGTATGGAATTCAGCAAACAGAAATGCATAACCAGTGATCAACACTCACATCTGGATGAGGTTTTGGCTGACTGCACTTTGGGATTTTAACTCCAGCCACTAACAAGGATCCCCTTCTTTTTGACTATATAAGTCAACTTTGAGAGCCACCGTGTAGAGTGACTTTATTTCCTTGTTCCTCCCAAGCCTACCAAGCTTTGATTAAAGATACTCACTCTCTTGCCCTCTGGACAGCTTGTTCTTGGAGTTACAATAGTCTGACAAGCAAGGAGAATGATAGAGGAGGGGGCTGGCTTTAAAAGTAAAGTGAAACATTCTTTTCATTGTCCCATTCACATGCGTGGGGAAAGTAGAGAAAGGTACCTAGTAGAATGGCACCATGGTCGAACCATAGTCTAATCCTGGTTTGAATCCAACTCTATGCATACCAGTTTTGTATTCATTTCACCTTCCAAGCCTCATTTCCTCAACTGTAAAATGGGGTTAATGATAGTCTCTATCTTTATGATATAATCATGGGAATTCAACAAAGGGGTACTTATAAAATCCTTTGTCTTACACTGTATTTTGAAATCCTCACAACAATCCTGTAAGAACTGTGGTACTGCTTTGTCTGATAGGAGAGTAAGGCTCAGAGATATTATTTAAGGTTCCATTGTCCTCCAGTAGGTAAACAGAAGAAGCTAGGTACGACACAGGAGTGTCCAGCTCTACAGTCCATGTTCCAGACACTCATGGGCCCATATCACAAAAGCCAAGAAAGCTAAGACCAGCGTTCTCAAACCATCAGGGTCACCCTTCTTTTTATAGGAGAGAAATACAATTGGTAGAAGTTCAGTGCAGTGACCAAACTAACTTAAAATATATTGGAAGTAAGAGGTGCATAAAAGAAACTACTTCTTTGGACTCTGTCCAATGGTTTTTCCTAGGTTGGTTTGTACCCCAAGCAAGTAAAACGCAAGAGCACGTTGAGAAAAATGCTCAACTTGGACACCAAAATAACAGAAATATTGACTGGGGTAAGGGAGTGGTGGAGCATTATAGAAAGAGACAGATCCTCCTTTTGTACAAACCCTAAGGGTGTAATATCTAAAAATATTGATTAAATGTAATATGAAATTCAGTCATTTTGAACTGTAAACAAAGTTAAGATTTCCAAACCAATTATTATAAATTATTTATTAATTATTCATTATATATCTGTTATTAAGACATAAGCTTAGCTAAACAACAACTAGCTTTCTCAAGCATAAACAGAAATCTAGTGCAAAAATTTCCCATTTTTCTTGTCTGCTTCTGACACTGTCCTCAAATATACTCACTCAGAAACTTAAAAACAAAATTAAAATGAGTTCTTAAATGCTAACTCTTTCTTTGGCTTTAGAATTTGCACAAATTAGACCTAAAGAGTAGAAAGCATTTGTTTACATAATTGGCCCCAATACTAAATTTTCATTTATGCATTGATTTATGGATTTAAGAGTGCTTTATCTATTTCCGCAAATTCAAAACTACCTGGTTCAGATGGAACACCTGTAGAGGGCAGCATGTCATGTTGATTTAATGGATAAATCCACAATATTTTACTAATGGTGACTGTGATCATCATCATTATCATCATCATTCTCATCATTATTCTTGTCATAGTCTTGGGTTTTCATGGCAGAGAAAATTTATATAGCAAAGTTGCAAGATAAATAATAAATACATACACTTTCTTCTCTTTTTGATTATTAGTATTCTTCATACTTTTCTGATGTATTATTTTATTCAAAATCAGAAAAGTTCTTTATTTGCACATCACAAGCCTCCTCGACTATGTGAGATGTTGGCACAGAATTCTGCCATCCTGTTAGTAAATAATTCAAAACAGTCTAACGCAACACGCAAAGACTAACACAATGCTACAGGCAGAGGAATCAAATGGAAATAAAAGTTCCTTGCCGAGATATGTTTTCACTCACATTAGTCTGTGGTCAGAAACAAACACTCCCTGTAGAATCTGTTTCTTTAAGATTCTAAAAATAAATTGATCTGTAAGTGACTTTGCTGTAATACATACAGTGAGTCAGATCAAGGAGTAAGAGCCATTTATAGAATGTGAACTAAACACTGGCCTGAGACAACCATTTAACCCTCACAAACAGAGACGTGGCACTTCAAATTGTGCAGTTTGATCTTTAAAGCTTTTTGAAATATGAAGACTCTTTATTATGACTAGTTAAAAATATTAGACTATGGCCAAAGGCTATCACAAGATCTAAACATTTACTAACCAGACAATTGGTGCGAAAGTGTACAGGTGTATACCCACATGTGAGTTCTTGAAACATGTTACAGATGTGCCCATATTCAGATGTGTATGAGCAGACATTGTATGTGTGAAGCAGAGCAACAAGCTGTCATTCCACACAAAATAGTAGGTGGGAATATTTTGATTTGCACCGCACAGTGACTTAAAGTGGCATAGTGTGATCATAATCGAGTCGCTGAACATCTGTAAGCCTCAGTTTCTTCATCTGTAAAATGGAGACACATATAGTACCTACCTCAAGAGGCTGAAATGAGGTTTGAAAAAGATAATACATATAAAGTGCTCAGGACACATAATAAAATGTTAAGGAAGATAGGTTCTAGGTTCTATTCTGTTCTCCCTGGAAGTTATGGATGATATTTGCCTCTTCACTCTTCTCTACATATTTTGGATTTATTACTAGGTCATGTCCTTATAGTCTTGCAAACAGCTGCCTTACAGGGCAACTCCAGTGGCTACAGGTTGGTGAGTTTTCTTTCCCCTTCTGCATGACAGATGTAATGAATATCTTTAAAGCAATAGATGATTGAAGGAAATGTGTGTGTGAGAGAGAAAGAGACAGACAGACAGACAGAGAATATGAGAATGTGTGTGTGTGCATAAAATTCACATTGTCACATTGACTATGTTACCCTCCTCAGCACGAACTTTATAACACGCAGACATGTTAACTGCTGGGTGGTCACACTGTCTGCACCTAGATCTCAAATACAGCACATTGCAAAGAGCTGCATGACAAGAAATATGCCTTCATATCCCAATGTCAATCACTGATCACCTCCTCCTGTCACTTCAAATTGTGGTCTCTTTTGGTCCTTGTCCAATCAGAATCTGCCTGTTACTTCCTTCTACCCATTCACCAACAAATAAGCCACAAGGGACAAAAATTTCACCTGGGTGTCAGAGTGAGTCCGTTCTGTTAACGATGTTAATTGGGTTATAGGCTATTCTATAATTAAAATAACAAAACAACCATCTTAATTTTTTTTTCATTTCTGAAGACATCCTGGCCTTACTCTGGGAGGTCGCAGTTCCTTTGATGCCACCTTTCTCCCTTTCAGGTGTGGTTTCAAGGTCACACATGACACTTCCGTCTGGAAGGTTGACTTCACAGTGTACCACAGACATATTCTGCTACTCGGGGGGTGAGATCATGGGCTGGCATGAATTTATCACTCTTTTAAACAAATGGGGTTGAATTCAGTCTACTGACCTTGCTCTGGAGACTGGTGATACAGGCTGTATAAAACAAAGCAAGACAACATAAACAAGAGAAAACCACAGTGCACGTGGCCACTTTGTTCAGAAGATGACATAACTGAATTTAATCTGTGAAGGTTTTGTCACATGAACACCCAGAAATAGCTATAACCTAAACATGAGGGTAGGAGACAACCCATTTAGAAATGAATGGATACATTCCATTGTGGTTGTATAGTGTTCAAAATCTATTTTGAGGCAAAATGAATACTGTAAATACTTTCCCTTGTTCATAGCTATCATAATCCAAACTTTCTGGCTGTCAACATTTTTAGCAGCCCCGCATGCCACTGATTTTTTCTACAAACCACCTGACAAACATTATTTTATGAGACATGGAATTCCCTGTGATTCTTGGATGCAAAGGGACAGCCAAGACTAGGTTGAACCCTGTGACTGATTCTAAATTGGATATCTCTAGGGGCTGTCCTAGTCTCTCTGTGCAATTCTAAGGCCACTCAGTTCTGACAGCCCTTGAGAGATGTTGCCATGTTAGGCATGTGGAAATGTCCATGTCATACTGAAATTATTTTGGAAGTAGTGATTTAACATAACTTTTTGGATTAGCATTCAATTCCAAATTTGGGTCTGATATTTAGGTAAAATTAATTTTACAGACTTCTCATTGGTTTTGTGAAATGTTCATGCCAGCAAAGCATTCCTTCATCCTTCAGTATTAAGTGGATCAATGAATGTGTCCCATTTTCCATTTCATTCTCTCTTTGATAATAGGATTTCTCTGGCAATCTGTGTAGAAAACACCTGACTCTAAGTGGCTGCCTGGATAGGCTTGTTGTAGAATTTTGTGTCAATCTGTATCACTTTTTCCAAGTGAATCTAGTCATGGGAGAAATAAAAGGAATTCCTTACAAATCAGTTTTCTCATCAGATGTCTCCATAGTATAAGACCTCGGTTCTGGAACTAATAGATTTTTCAATTTCTGAAGATTAGATTCCTTCTATTTCTGCACCTTGTTAGCAAAAAATAAGTCAAACACCTGGCATTAGTCCCTCCATTCAGCTTTAATTTGGGGGAATGGGGTTAAATTAGGAGTTAAACCTAGAGCCTTTGCACTGAATTATACCTCATGCCCTTTTACTTTGTATTTTGAAACTGAGTCTCACTAAGTTGCTAAATTGCCCTGGCTGCATCCAAATGTATAATCCTCTTGCCTCAGCCCTCAGATTTCTGGGATTACAGGCATGGACCACCATGTCTGGCTATAGCTATTAATTTTTAATATTTTCCAGTGATTGGTGATTTCAAGTATATGTTTGATGGAAGCAAATTTTATTTATTGTGTAAATTATGCAATAATCTAAGGGAAGTAGGACTTAGTTTAAATTGCAGATTGCCTAAGGGTCCAAGTCCAAAGTTTATTGAAATCTTCCTAGAAGTGATACCAGGAGACCAATAATCTGGGATTCACCTAATAGAGTGCCAGGGTATCATTACTGATAGAGCTAAACAACATCACCCATTGTTTTAATGTTATTTCTTTATCTCTCTATTCAATTATTTCTTATTGATTAATTTGTTTTTTAGGTGTTATGAAAAATTTATTAGTCAATACCTCACCCAGTTCAAAAAGGCATTATAAGATTTTTTTAAATCAGCCTTAATTACTGACCAGATAACTGAGGGTGACCTGAATACGGGAACATATTTTTTCTGTATTTAGAATCAGCACCAAACTTTCCCAATTTTGAGAACTATTTTTTTCTTTCCAGAAAAAGCTAGCAATTCTCAAACATTTACAGTGCTAAATGCTTCACATAAAGTATTTAATTTCATCCTTATAGTGCTTTAAAATGATAAAACCTCTAACAAGAATCACATTAGATCCTGCTTTGGAAAATTCTTTATAGGTCATAAAATACTATGTGCATAAAGCAAACCCCTGCTGTTTCCCTGAATAGGTTACAATGTCTGGATTATACTTGCCTTCCTACAAGTAAGGAATTTCCCTTTTCTCATTAAATCAAGAAGCAAAGTCACACATATGTAGATATCTAGCTTAACCATATTGATAGTTTGTTATCTAGCAATTAAGCAGTTCAGAGGTGTTGTCTAGCCAAAAGTGATGGTACCCAAAGCGTGGTAGACCTCCAAGGAAGGCCTACAGAGACTGTGCTTGCTGGGACGGGAAGCATGTCCCAACTGCCTGTGACCATATCTGCATTTAGATCTAGATTCAGGGAGCCCTACCAGTCTTCCTGGCCAGAGTCAAAAGGCAGCCTGGAGCCCTGAAAAGTGGAACAACTGTTTACGCTGTGGGTGGTTGCTCAAGGGACCCTAGGGCAGTGCCAGCTCTAAAGTCAGAGCTACATCTGATAGAGAAGCAGATGCGTTGACTCAAGGTAAAAAAAAAAAAATAGAATGAATCTAATTTTTTCCAGAGTTTGAATGACACGGTACTTCAGATAGGATCAGTTACAGTGCAGGTGGTACAGCGAAGGAGTTTGAAAGTATCTGTTCTTTTCCTAGGTTGTACCACAGTCTCACCCAGTGTGCAACATGTGAACCCCAAGCTCTGATGTCTTTAGGAAGAGACAGGTGCCAGTGAGGGGAAAGTTGTTCCCTCAGCCCTTTCATGGCTCGCTTTGTACACTCAGCCCTGATTGTCCCCTCCTTGCAGGCTTCTCTGGTTGAAGTTCTACCCAATAGTTCCCTTTCAGCATCAATACCATGTCTTTCCTAAACTGCTCCTCATGCCCCAGAAGTCATTTCTTCCTACCATGTCCTCAGAATGCTTCTTCTTGTATACCTTTTTTTGCAGTGTTAAGTTTTACCAAGCTTCATAATGAGTTGTATAAAATATCTCTGCCCTACTCGCTTATGAGGAACTGCTTCATGCCATCTGTGTCACTGTGACACCTAGACCACATGCTGCTCAAAGGAGTCATTTGATAAATATTCATCAAGTGAATAAATAAATATTTATTGGTGATAATTAACTTGAACTGAGAACCTCATGCCCTCCAAGACAGGCTCTGAATTGTGCAAATGGAGCATTGCTCTCTTTTTTCCCTTATTACTCTTCAAGGCTGTTTCATAACGCCGCCTGCCAGGAACTGCTCCCAACTCCCATTAGTAAATTATTAAGTGCTAGGAGAGCAGCAGTGCCTCGTGTGATTAAGACCTGGGTGAAACTGTGAAGGAGGGAAGCCCCCATTTTCTCCTAGTTTTGGAAGTGAGAACTATAGACTTTATTTTTGTACTGCTTCTATCACAGCTAGTACAATTCAAATGATGGATTTTGAAACTGTTTTCTGCTTTCTCTCTTCTGCCCCTGCACCTCGTCTTCCACTTGAACTACTTCTAATTCACATACCTAGAATAAAATATAAGAGGAAACGAGGTCTATGTTTCTTATCTGGAACCTGGACTCCCCCCCAAAAAAGATTCCACCCTGCTGACTTGTATTCATTTATCAGCTATATGAATAAAAGAGAAACGGGGAATGAGTGGAGGAGATAGGGTCCATTGGTAATGTTTCTTCTTAAAATGTGAGATCAGTATTATTACATATACAATTGGTGAGAATCCTGCAGATGTTCTTCTGAATTGCTTATTCCCTCCCAGAGGTGTTGTTAGATAACCTCTATACAGGATCCACACAGCAGAAAGACTTTTCACGGGGTAAGTTTCAAATTTAGCACTCAAGCATGTGGGATCATTCTTGGATGATTTCAGTTTAGAGTCCCATGAATCCCAGCAACTTTTCCTCAACTCTGTGAACTTCAGACTAGTTGTGAATTGACAATTTTTAAAGCTGGGTGACAGGTCCCTTGAAAAGGGAGGTCATTTTCCTAATCTTTCTACTTGTAGAATATCCTTGAAATTTTCCATCAGAAGGTTTTTTTCAAGAGACTTTGTTCAGAGTTGTAACAATTTTTCTTAATCGCTAAAACAAAAACCTGAAAGTTGAGAAGGAAATTCACAGGAAGATAAAAAGTTTTTAGAAGTGCAGAGCTCTTGTAGAGTGGGGAAAGAGGACTGTTTCACAATTTACTGACAGTGAGTATTCAATCTGTTTGAAGTCACATTAGGCTAGACATAGAACCTACTGGAGTCCAACTCTCATGAGAAAGAGCATGAATTCGCTCAGTCTTGGTCTCACTACACTTTGGTTGCTGACAACAGCCATGACACTGTATGTTTTAACTAAGTAATAACAGGACATTGTGAAACTATGTATTTAACAATATAATTAAAGAACCATCCCATAAGAACAATATCAAATCCCAAAAGAATGGCACAAATGACTGCCACTTGAATAAACTTCCAAATATCTTTGTACTAACTCCTAAGATACAACATTCCTGAAACAGATCTAAATGCTCCAACTGGAAAGAAGGCTGTCTGGATTCCAAGTTGCCCCTACACTGATGCACTGAAAATGCACTTTGGAAAGGGCATCTATGACACTGTGCCACTCTGAGGCATTGGAAAATTGAGATCTGAGAGCCAGAAGAAATCAAGATTTTCACAAACGCCTAATATACTTGTGCAGATAACTCATTGGCAAGATCTCATTCAAATGTCATGAAATGTCAAACACAAGCACAACAATTTCCAAAAGAGACCCAATACAGGTAATGACAAGTAATCAGTCGGTAAAATCAAAGTAGGTGAAGGGACCCCAGTGCTTACCTCTAGCCCTTTGTTTCAAAAACCCTGACCCAAAGCAGGAGTCATTCTTCATTCAGTGCACATAAACTCAAAATGATCTTTCATTCTAGGCATAATGACTCGACAATTTGACAACTATGAGTCATCAGTGGCCTTCTGTAAAAAGGATAGGATCCAGTCAGGTGGCAATGGGTTATACGACATTTTAGCCTCAGCTGTGTTTCATACTCTGTACCACTTAGTTCTCTACCTTCCGCATCCGGGGCAGGGTTCTGAACCCTGGCTCATCCAGTATCTTCAGTGTTAAAGCTGATGTCTTTATTTTATTTTATTTTATTTTATTATTTTCTATTGGGGATCAAACTCAGGACCTTGTGTTTGCCAGGCAGGTGCTGTGCCGCTGAGTTTTGTCCCTAGCCCTAGCGCTGATGCATTAAAATGAACCTTGAAAATTCTTAGACCACCACACATTTGCAACATTTCTTTCAAGAGGAAAATATTTTTAATTATTTGGTCAAAACAAGCAAAAAGCTCAAAATGTTGATATAGTGAGTTTCCCATTAATTCACTAAAGACTTGCTGACTTATAGAAATGAAACTCTTTGCCTTTGTAGCACCAGTGGGGAGGTCTACACTTATTTACTATGGTGATCTACAATGGACGTCAAATCAGAATTACCCAGAATCCTTTGCTTAATTCCAAATTCCTACATAGAAAGAATTTAGCTTCTTTTCTGATAATGGCTGCTGCATTTTGAGAATGAACTAAAATGTCCAAATTTCTCAATTCATCTTTGAGAAGGGTTAAGCACAAAAATCCCGTTAAACAATAATGGGATTTGTGTGTGAAACATTATGCTCTTTGAACATTTCTGAGAAAGTTACTCTCCTCTTTCCCTTTCGACTAATAACAATTCAACATTATTTAACATAATCCTACTGACAGGTAATTTCTGACACCAAATTTATTACTGGTCTGCCCTTTGAGGGCATGTTTCACTATTAATGTTTCCTTTTAAAAGCTACGGCATACATTAGATTTTCATACAGAGTTTCCCCCATGTTTTCCTTGGAAACCCCTACTTTCTGTGGTATTTTACATTGCCCAAGTCAGTTTTAACCGTGTCCTTACACAGACACACACACACACACACACACACACACACACATCTCTCTTCTACCAATGTCCAGGAATTCACTTAACATGTAGGCATTTTATTCCACCATTATTGGGTTTATCTATAATTGCATAAACAACAACATTAGTACAGCATAAATTTAAATATGTTTTTCCTGTTCCTAACTGGGTATGTGACTGACTGAGCTAGAAGGCCTGACTTTAACATGACCATTGGGAAACGGTGAAGCTGGAGGTTGTGGATATTGCCCATATAGGGCCAGAGAGATCTGTAAGCAGACACCCAGACTGGTACTTCAGGCCCTTCACCTTGAGGAACATATTTGTGATTCTGACTCATTCAAAGAAATGATTTTTTTCCCTGTGAGTCAGCGTGAAGCTAGGTATTTCCCTACCTGTGCTCACCATACAAGGGCATTGCTACCTGGAGAGTTAAGTCATCTGCCCCACAAGGAAACACACACCATCTCTGCTTTTTCTGGGACGGTCTTCCTGGCATCATGAGCTCATAAACTGGAGCTGACTGTGTGGTGTCCTTCCTTTGAGAGGGGGCAATGTCTAAATGGCAAGCTGGTAAAAGCAGTACTGGAACAAATGAAAGTAAGGCTTTTTTGCTCTCACTTTTTTATAATGTTTGAAAGGCCAGGGTTGTTATAATTTGCATAAAGTAAAGTTAATTATTTTAATATACATCCTTTTATATCCCTTTATTATATGAAATGTGTATGGTCATGCAAACACCACTGCAACAAAGAAAGAAAATGATTCAGTCATCTCAAACAATTCTCTTATCCTCCTTTGAACTTAATCTCTAAACCCACTATTTATTTATTTAAAAATAATATTCAAATGATTTACATCAGAGACACAAATTCACCTAAGGGCTGATTCATGAACATTCTTGTGGCGAGACTTACTTCTGAAGAGCTTTTGGGACCTCCCCCCAATCCACCAAAAGATTGATAATGTTTTCAGGGAAAGCTATAAGCCATGCCTCAAGAAAACTTGTTAACTTTCCAACTCTTCCTCCAAGGATTAGAGGAAGACTTGTACTCATCTCTCAATTCAGGAACACAGTTCCTTAAGTCTTTCACCTCAACCAAAGTCAAACAGGGAAAAGCTAGGGACTCACATGCCCTCTACTTCAGCCCCTGCATCTGTCTTCACGGTCTGTCCTGCATGGTGGGCATCAAATCTCCAAGGCCACTGAATGGACTTACAGCTCTGCACCGTGCAAAATCTGTGGTGAAAATCCTCTATCCTGGAGACGCTGGAACTTACCCGAGATTCTTGCGCATTCGGGAAGAGTTAAATTCCTAGGTTACTGGGCCATTAGCAGCTCAACCATCCATTTTTCATTTGAAGAAACCTTTTTAAAGGTTGCATTCTTATCTTCAGGAGGCCTATAAATGCAGTTCTTGTGTTTTCATTGGGTTTATTTAGCCTAGGGGATTCAGGGCCCTCTGTTTAGGCAGTAAATTTTCCCCTTTGTGTGAATGTATGTGGTTAATATACTTAAAAATCCATCAGGCAGGCTAACAAAAATGCAGCCGCCTTTACACAGCAGATTTTGGCAAGAATTCAGTCACTCAGGATGGCTGCGCAGTGCTTATAATTGAATTGTGGTCACTAAGCCCAATGCTATCAACTTCTGTAAAAACGCAAAGCCAGATACCTCTGAGCCCGCCTTTCACCACCTCCCCTCTGACTGCTTCCCTTTGCTGCCAGCTTATCCTCTTCACCTGTTGGCAAAGGGGGACACAAAGAAAAGCCCAAGGCAAACAGGAAGCTCTGCTAGAGCTTTTAACCATATACCATGAAAGATTGATGCCAAGGCCTGGAAAGACAGCACTGAAGAACCCACAGCAGGAGTCACGGTGCTAGGGAGGCCAGGATAGAAGCTACTCCAGAAAAGAAAACCACAACATCTCTGAGATGCCCCTTAAGAGACTTTCAACTCTTGGTTGAGAACCATGCTGACACTTAACCATTCAAATCACACTGTCTGGCTCTCAGGTCACAGAGTCCAGGCTCTCAGAGGTCCCCCTGGCAATGGTAACTTGGTCACTCTGTAGGGTTAGCTAGCCATTTCTCCTTCCTGCTCTGACCTCATGGACCTACCTCGCTACCATCTGCCTCCTGGCACTTGGGCCAGAACCTGGTCAGCAGCAAGCATACCGCCTCCACCTCTGCAGCTCAGCTACCTTGACTGTTGCCCACAGGACCAAACTCAACAATGTGGGCTTGGTTCCTGCTGGGTTTGATCCACTTGACTGAAATGTGGCTGCAGGAAAGGAAAAAAAATCCTTCCATTCCCATCTCCCTCGACCTGAAGATAAAAATGAATCAAAATAAAAATACATGCAAGAGGACCATCCTATATTTAAACTGTCTTTTTCTATTAGACTAAGGGTGAGCAAAATTATTTCTTATCCAGTGCAGGGATTGCATTAATTCAACAAGTATCATTCTAAACTGGCATTCATTAAATGTAACAATTGAACTAGGGCCTTTTGCTTGTTGCACTCTTTCTTCGAGCTATGTGAAGGATAGAAAAAAGGACTCTGGGTTCAACCAACAACCTACAGCAAATCCTGCTGAAATGGAGCCATGAAGCTATGGAGCCCACAAGCAAGTGGGATCGGGGCTCAGATGGCTCCAAAGCAAACAGTAGACTGCTCGGTAGGACCTAAAACTATGTCATGTCTAAAATGGAGCAGAAGAGCACATATTTCCTCAAAAGTAATTAAATACACAACTAACTACTCCAAAACTGATGTGAAAATTCAGCTTCTTGCTGCTTACTATGGCCAGTGGCTACACACATATCTCAGGTCTACATTTTCAGAAAATAATACATCTGTGATGTTATTTAAAGCTTCACCCCTGGCATCCTGCTTTAAACCACAAGAGGAGTGATTTGACTTTCTGCCGCAACTGCACATACAGCATGACAAGAAAGTAGGTCATAGATCACGAATGAACACTGATGACTAATTATTATTGATTAGTATTTATGCCAATAATTATAAAATCTCCCTGTTAGATTAAGGTAATTTAAGAAGAAATATTGAGATCCTATTCTTCTCGTATCTGAGCCAGACAATACTCATGCTTACATTTGACTCACAGTCCCTGTCATTAACCTTCATTGACCTATAACATATAAGCCCTGCTCATGCATCATTATGCATGGAGCCATCAAGTTGCACCATACCCTGAGGAACTTCAGCACCCTGGTTGGAAGTCAAGCAATAATGACTTCTGAATGAGGGGACAATGAAGTCTGATTTTCTAAAAACAATGCTAGGATCGCTGCTACAAGTCCTGTAGCCTGTTCAACACGCAGTGCCGGGGGAGCATGAAGGAGGGAGGGTTAGAGAAGCGGGGAGACTGGGGCTGTGATAAGCGATGAGTTTGTAGAGCCGCATTCAGAAGAGCTAAGCCCTGCCTGGCTCTGACCATAGGCTGCTTAGCAGTTTAACTTCTTACTAGTTCCTCCTTAACAACTCACTTTTCTCGGTTTGAAAAATAACACAAAGCATAATCACCAGAAGGGTCTTTCTGGCACTTAATTGCTAAAATCCTATCCTTACCATTCATGCTTCCTCCATACCCACTCCTAGCAAAATATCGCAACTGAAAGAAAAGTGAAATGAGAACCAAAAAAAAAAAAAAAAAAAAAGCTTATGAATGTATATAAAGGAGAATAACACTCTTAATCCAGCCTTCTCCTAAATTAAGAAAACATATAAACCAAAATGAAGGGCCATGGGAGTATATGTGCGTGTGAGAGAGAGAGAGAGAGAAACTTCATGGTACAAGAAAGGAAGACATCTAAGATTTCTCAGAGCTGCAATGTCACGATTAATAAACAAAGCTCACAGCCAGTGACACTACCCAGGAAGTACTGTGTCCTGTGCTGTTCAGTGTTTGTTTCAAAGGGCAAAGTCTGGAAGAAAACAAAGGAAGCAGGAGGGAGGAGGGAGGAAGAGAAATTCATTTTAACTACACTGCCGCAAGCTCTGCAAGCAAGCCAAATCACAAGTCTAGTTTTTTGTTTTGTTAGAATAACATTATTCCGAGTACGCACATGGTAAAGAAAAATATATGGACACTGATTTTCCTATAAGTGAAAGTCAACGGTACTTATCATTTTGTGGTTTTACAAATAGAAAGACATTAAACCACCTTTCTTTCAATGTATCATACTTCCGACAGTTTGGTTCTGTAAGAAACTCAGAATGTGTCCTCACTTAAACTCTGAGATCTTACCTTAGTAAACATTTTTCAGTTCCATAATGCAAAAGCCAAAATATTCAGTTTTCTCAGATGGCAGCAAAGCCGATTCCACTACTTCAGAATCACTTCTTCTGTCTATGGGTGCGGTAGAGATGCACTGGCCGTCCAGTTTCTGGAAGACCTCACTATGCCCCCAGTGCAGATACAAACACACTCTTCTGCCCCCACTCAAGAAGCACGTGGGCAAGTCTTTCCTTCTCCTGTTTCCCCTGGCATTCAGGCTTCGGTTCTCACATTTCACACATTTCTAGATTTGTTTCATCCACAAGCTCAGATTTCTTAAATACTAAAACATTGCCATTTAGTTACAATCTCTCTGAAATGGGTCCAACAAGATAGTCTGAAAATCGTAACATTTATATTTGTCGTAAACTCTAGCCAGAGAAAGCACAATCTAGCTTTTCAAAGGATCACAAAATGTGTCCCAGATAAACCTATGTTTATTTCAGATTACCTTGTATGAGTAACACAAGATGGTAATCCTGAGCCAATTTGAGAGAAAGGGAGAGAAAGTCACACAGACAATGAAAAAAAAGCCATACTGCAGCACAAGGAACAGAGTTGGCAGAAGCTTAGCAGAAACTGGTTTGATGAGGAGCATTCTATAACTGAGGAGCCAGGGGAAAGTGAGCACAAGCCATTTGTGGTCAATGAAGTCCCTGCATCCAGGGACAGGCGGCCATTCCCACACAAAGGCTGAGCACGTACTTCAGGGGTGAGTGCGAGGAAGAGCATAAATGATGTGTGACTTGAATCAACAGGATGCAGATAGCCAGTTGTGGTCATATACACTTGCACTGCCAAAGCTCTGGGAGGCTGAGGCAAGAGAATCTCATTTGAGCTCAGCCTGGATAACCTACTGACTTAATGAGACTCCTGTCTCAAAATAAGAAGTAAAAATAAATAAATAGATAGGTAGACAGATAGATGTAACTCAGTGCAAAGGATTCAATTCCCAGTAAACTGCACCCCCTCACACCCATACACACAAAGAGGACATGGGGGAAGTTCACCAGGTAACTATTCATGCTATTTTAGCAGGGCAACATGTAATGAATATGTTAGTTACAGCAATATGTGTGCACCTATGTTTATAGCAGCACAATTTGTAACAGCTAAATCTTGGAAACAACCCAAATGCCCATCAACTGAGGAATGGATAAAAAAAGATGTGGTTTTTTTATACAATGGAGTATTATTCAGCTATAAAGAAGGATAAACTTGAGACTTCTGTAGGTAAATGGATGCAACTTAGGACCATACTCTTAGTGAAACAAATCAGACCCATATGTATAAACTTCGTACAGTCTCACGAGGGTGAGAAGCTGAATGAGTAAATGGGACCCAAAATGTATAATAGATATTGTGAATTGGGAAGAAACTGTTTGAAAGAAAAGAGAAACTGTGATGGAGGAAAAAGGAAAGGAAGGAGGGGAAAATGCAAAACACATACATAAACAAGATAGTTAAGACAATTATACTGCAAGTTTCTCTTAGTTCATTGAAAAGACAGGTTTATGCTAACATTGTACAATATCTCATGCCTATATCTTGTACTCTGAGTAACTACTCTGAAGATAACAATATGCAATGTATTAATTATCATTACTCTTCCATTGTCTTGTTTTGAAAATCTGGGTTTTTTTTTTCCTTTTTAAAATAAAAAAAATTCCATCCACAGAGATGGAATTTCTTGAAAAATAAAGTGCAAACATCTTTAATGATGTAGGAATATTGTTCTTGGTGGGAAAAATTATCTTTTACTGGTGTTTCATGGACACTTTAATCTTATAAAACATAAAAAGTGGTGGTTTAATCTTATAAGACACAAAATATTATCCTAAACCACTTCTTTTACATTGAGTGCAGGATTAAAGGACAATAATTTCATTGAGATAAAATGATATAATCAACTGTACTCACTCAAAGTGTACGGCTGTCTGGTTTGGGAAAATGTTACCCATGTTGCCACTAATACAATCCAAATAGCAGACATTTTTGTCTCTCCTGCCCCTTTGTGACCAGCCAGTCCCCCTCTCTGACCCTGACTGATCTGTTTTCTGTCACTGTAGAATACTTTGCCTGTTCTAAAATTTCACCTGAAATCATGCCGAATGCATTCTTTTGTGTCTGGCTTCCCAATCTCAATTTTGCCAAACCTACCACTTTGCTCAAAACCCTGTGCCCTTCATTCTAATTCTCACAGCCAGGAAAACAGCCTCAAATCTGATAATGAGACCCAAGATGGACTTGTGCCATTTTTGAGAAAGTTGCTAACATAGCAGGAAATAAGGAGCAGGAAATAGCAAAGGTCAATGCCAGTGCATTTCCTTTTGGGGTATTAATTTTAGCACATTGTTTGGGTTTCCCCAAAAAAGATATTTTGGGAATAAGGGAATTCCAAGCATGAAGGCCAAAAATAGAAAATAAGACGACTCATTGGATACACTTTCCCACAAACGACTGCAGTGTTATGTCTGACGAAACAGACGTGAGATAAATGCTGAATGATGACATCAGGGAAAGATATGGGTCTTCTCTCAAGATCTAGAAGAATTTAGGCAAAACACAAAAGCACAGAAATAATTATGGACTATTTCTGAACTTACCAATATTGCTGTCACTTAAAATAAAATATTCCTTGGTCCATAAATGAGCAGTTTACCTGCTACCAGTTAACACCAAGCATGAACACTTTCTTCTCATTGTCAGAAATCCACAAGGGGATCCAGTTCTTCATAGACTCACTCTTCTAGGAGCATCTCAGGTTTAGGCTAATTCAGATGATCAAAATTACCTTTCCTGATGGCCTTTACTATCTTCTGATCAGATTATTATGTGATCTGGCTCTTCTTAAAATATTTAATGAGAAAAACACAAATTGTTCTGTATCTCAGGTACTCTAATAAACCATCAAGTTTGGGGTTCCAGTTTCCTTCAAGCTGTTGCCACACAGTGGTGGGAAGAGAGCATCTTAATTCTCTCAGGTTCCTGGGGTATGATGCATATAAGAAATCATTTTATGACTTTTTTAATAAAGCAAGAGATATGTTAGTTAAAATGATTTGTTTAAGAATAATATTTGCCGCTAAAAACCATTCAATGTGAATAAAATAATTTTGATACCACATATAGGATTATTTAACTGACAGTACTATAATTCATAAAAAAATACACTAGAATCCAAAACAGATAGCAATCAATCTGACATACATAGAGAAAAAATACAAAGAGGTATATACTCCTGATTTTTACTATACTGTTATTTTATTTTATTAATTATTTAATATTTAATATTGTCTGAGTGAAAATTACATTAAAGTATTGCCCTAAATAGAGCAGTACTTCATTAATTGGATAGACTATCTGACCAATAAAATAAATCAGGTCCCTGTTGCTCACCTTCTACTAAAATCAAATCCAAATGAATGAAAGACCTAGACATAAAACCAGAAAATTTTAAAGTGCTGGAAGATATGGTAGGGGAAACACTTGAAACCACAGGCACCATGAAGACTTCCTAAATAGGATTCTGAAAGCACAGAAATTAATATCCAGAGCCAACAAATGGGATTACAACAAATTAAAAAGCTTCTACATGGCAGAGGAAAAATTAATAGAGTGCAAAGACAACCCACTGAATGGGAAAAAGCTTTGCTAGTTATTCTTCTGACACAAGAATAATATCTAGAGTATTTTTATATAGAACTAAAAAAAAAGTAACACTCCAAACAAATAATCCAATCAAAAAGTAAGCAAATTAACTGGATGGATACTTCTCAAAAGAAGTGCAAATGACCAGTGAATATCTTTATGTTCAATATCTTTAGCCACTGGAGAAATATAATCAAAACTACTTTGAGACTCCATCTCATCCTAGTCAGAAGGGCTATCATCACGGATACAAAAACAATGAATGTGCATATACATTAAAAAAAAAAAAAGGAAACCTTCTCCATCATTAGGAGGAATGTAAGCTAGTACTATGGAAACCAATATGGAGAATTCTCAAAAAACTAAACATAAAAGTACCATAAGATCTAGCTATATTACCTCTGGATATATTCCAAAAATAATTAAAGTCAGCATAATAAAGTGATGCATGCACATGATTATAGCAACACAATTCACAATAGCAAATTGTGGAAACAGCTTAGATGCCCAACAACAATGAATGAAAATAAGAAACTGTGAGATACACACAAATACACACACACACAGTGGAGTATCTTTTAACCATAAGAAGAATGAAATCATGTCATTTTTGCATGAAGATGCATGAAATTAGAGAAAAGCATGTTAAGTTAAATAAGCAGACACAGAAAGTTAAAGATTGAATGTTTTCCCTTACACAAAAAATCAAATAAACCAAGGATGTAGCTCAGTGGCACAGCGCCTGCCTGAATTCGATTCCTGGTACCAAAAACGAAGAACAAACAAAAACCCCCCAAAATCCCACAAATAAATAAATTAAATAAAGGAGAGATGACAGGAAACTAGCAGGTAGATTTTTGGGGATGAGAAATGGATCAGCAAAAGAGGGAGGAAAGGGAGAGGGAGTAATGGTACAGAAAAAGATCAAGTTGACAAGCTAAATGCACATACCAATTTACCAAAATGCATATCAGTTGGTATCACCAACATGCACTCATAAAATAATAAAAAATTAAATTTAAAAAACAACCAAAATGGAGGTGTGTGTGAAAAAAATAACCAAGGCGTAGGTATATCAAACCACTAAAATAGGAGTGATTATTTAAAAGAAAAAAGATTTGATTTTTCTAAATAGAAAGTTGGTAGTGGGCATTAAGTGGGCAACCTTGCCTTATATTGCCTAGTTCTATAAAACAAGGATTTATAAATTGCGTTAACCATCTGTTTAAAGGACCAAGAGCCATAAAAAGGACAACTTCAGGATTTATCAAGGCTAATCCCTGACCTATATAAGCATCCCTCACACATCTGATGTGATAGAACCAGAATTTATCAAATTTCTTTGGCATCAAGGGTGTGTGCAGGGGTGGTAAGATCTAGTGAAAAGGTCACCAAGACAAAAATTGTATGACTTGTCCTTGATTCCTCACTTCCTGTGGTACTGACTTTGAATAAGTCATGATCCTTCTTCTAGTCTTCTTTTTTCCCCCTTTTTTTTATTAAAAAAAATGTAGGTGAGTGGTGATATTCTTGCCTTAACTGGATTTTGAAAAACAAAAAGATCCATACTAACAGTGCCATACAAACCATACAAGTGCCATAAAAACCTGAAAGAGTAGCATCTTTTTTTTAAATTTTAGAAGTAAAAAAGAATAAAAACGATGGTACAGAATTTTAAAACAAAATAATAGGAGATTAACAATGGTTAATATATTGCCTATTGTTATCTTCAAAGTAGCAGCTTTTATGAACTCTAGATTCTTATATAAGCACCACCCTTAAACTCATGAAACAATCCAGCTTTGGCCACGGGTCTCCTGAGGATGTATTCCTCCTTGGCAATAGTTAGCACCTCTGTTACCACATTCATGTTACTGAAAGACTTCTAAATACACATGGAAACCAAAAATCACACTGTGTTTTCTAAACTAAAAGGACTACTGGCTATGACATACTAATCAAATAGCTGAAATATAGGGGCATAGAGCTTACCAGAGTTTGAATCATAATGGAAAAAATAAAATTCCAAATCTAAAATTTGGACAGAAAAGAGCCCCAGACACATCAGTGATGATTCCTCAAAAGCATCATGTTTGTTGGAAGATCTGCAAGCTAAATACAAATCGAAGCACCAGGGGTCACACGCACTGAGACTGCGCTCATGGCTCATTAGGGGCCACTGTCAACAAAGACAGCCTCTGAGACAACTTCCACCTGGTCAGAATGCCTAGGTTCTGAGTATTCCCCTGCACATCAAAAGCATCCACCTCCCAGTACTGCCATCTGGCTGAGATAGGAAGGTTGCAGGAATAGTGATAAGGGAGATGGTACCACGTGGAACGAGGATGCAGATAAATGATTGCCCACTCTAAAGGTGGTCAAAAGGCCTCAATGCAAAGAAAACAATCAAAACAAAGCACAGGGAATCCTATTAGCTAAATTCTCAAGGATTTGGGAAAATTATTCTGCAAGTCTCTTACAGTTCCTCTAATTGTACATGAAGTTTCTGTCATTGAACCCTCTTCTGGCAGCAATGGGGTACAATGCATTTATGCATCTGCAGACAGCATGTAGTTGCTGATTTTCAAGTGCTCATATTCAAAATGCAGGCAGTCAGTCCTGTGATGATATCGAGCCCCTGTAATGGGCATTGCTTTATTTTGATAGGATTGTGAAGATCAATGAGTTATAAATCAACTTAGAAGTAAATATATCTTTAATTCTTTTAACTTTTATTTGGTATTTAGATTTAAAGGAAGTTGTCCTGCAATGTACAGGGAGGTTCTGTGTAGCTTTCACTCTATTTCTTCCAAGGGTACATCTTGCATAATTATAGTGTAAAACCAAAAACATGGAGTTGACATTGGTACAATCCATGGAGCTAATTCAGATTTCAGTGGTTTTGCATATGCGTGTGTGTGTGTGTGTGTGTGTGTGTGTATCTAATTCTCTGAAATTTTCTCATGTGAGTAGGTTTGGGTAACCACTGCCACAATCAACACATAAAACTGTATCACCACCACAAGGTTTTCTCATAGTACCTCTTAATAGGCATCTCCAGCTCCCAAAGCAACCCTAATTCCTAGCAGCCACTAATGTGCTCTCCACCTCTAGAATTTTGTCATTTCAAAAATGTCATATAAGTGAGATCATGCAACTTATAATCTTATGAGATCAGTTTTTCATTAAATTTAATTCCCCTGAGATCTATTGAAGTCATTGTGTATATCAATAGTTCATCACTTTTTATTATCGAACAAGAATGATATAGATATACCACAGTATGGTTAACTATTCAGCCACTGAATAACATATGGAAAGATATTGTTTTAAAGCAGTCCAAATTTGTGAATGTTAACAAAGATTAAATTAATACTATAAAGTAAAAAGAATTTCCCTTACTAGAAGAAATGTACCACCCCCAAATCTACTCACAAATTGATTATAAAAATGCAGTATATATTTTCTTTATTGTTTTTACTTTTTGGTGATATATAAAGTTCTTAACTGCATTTCCTAATTTCAATGTGGTACATAAGCTGCTACCAAAAATATTCTGCCCCAAACACACATACCTTTCTGTTCTAGATTGTAATTTGGTAATTTAGCTACAGTAACCCTTCAGTGTCTTCCATAGAGTGCAGAATTTTAAGATATATCTATTTTTTCCAGGTAGAATTGAATTAACAATCCCCAAGACTGCTGAGTGCTTTTGATCTGCCTTGCTTAACTTTTCAACCATTTTATCCACTGAAGTATTCCCTATAGCCACCTGAAGTTCCAAGCATGAAGTGTTGTCTTCCCTTTTCTGGCATTTTAAGCTCTTAAGACACCACATATAATAACAGATTTATGACAAGCACTTTCCAAAATGCAATACATCTCAAATAGCCTGTGAAAATGGCCTCCGTTGTTATCTCCACTTTGCAGATGAGGAAATTGAAATCTAGAAGGGTTGGAGTTGGATTTCAAGTCATCCAGTCACACATGTATGTACAGTATTCAAACCAGACAAGCTTATTCTAGAGCCTGTGTCCCTAACACTGCTGTTACCATGTTACAAAAATGGCCCTGCTGGCCCAGTTGCCCAATGTCCTTTTTATTTCTAATTCACCCTCTCACCCTTGTTCTATATTGTTCTTGCCTTTCCTTCTTTTTTTCCCCTCCGATGTCTCTAGAACAATTCCTTTTCCACCCTCACCACACTAAAATAGAAAGTCTGTACAGAAATTTACTATATAAAGCCTGGGCATCCCCTCCTTTTCCCACCACCTTTCCTTAAAGTAAAAGAAAAATGAAGGAACTGCTAAGGTTCCGCAAATGCAGCCAATGTTGTGATTATTTGAAGGGAGAAAATCCAGTTTGGGGATTTGACACATTCCCTTCCTTTAGTTCTTCTGTTCTCTCATTTTGGATTGAACGCACCAACGAGAAAATGGACAAAGGAAAAAGAAAGAACACAAAACTCATATTGGTTGAAGTGATCCTCCACAGAAAGCCTAGGGGAATGAGGCAGGCAAAGAGCTGTTGTAATTTTTGGCTGGAATGTGTTAGTATGGGGTTCGTTATTTATTTCTCTGTGGTTGCTGAGTCTCACAACTCCTCTAGGAATGAACACATATTTAAAGACCTAAGGATATGCATTTGGAGTATTTTTGATAGATTCAATCCTTCTTACCTCATACCTTTGGCTTTGATACCACATGAATAGCGATAGTAGTATATAATTCTTTTTCATTTTACCTTTCATTTGTAATAGAGTAGAAATCATATGAAAAATTTGCCTTTGCCTCACACCAAATCTTGAAGTGAACCACAAGCTTTAAAAGACTATTGGGTTGGCAAAACTTTGATCTCACCCATAAATTGTGCATTTGCCTGCTACTGCTCCCTTCCCACCACCGCCCCTCTCCCATCCTCCCTTCTCACATAATTATATTAAACATACACAACCATTCTTCTGCTACAGTGAGCTTTCCAAAGGGATTCTCGGGAAAGTCATGTTGAAAAGATTCTGCACACACGAAATTGCTCATTGGGCTCTCTAGGTGACCTTCACGTAGTCAGTCTTGTGGCCAGGTGTTTGGTGAGATGTTGAGACGGTTTCTGCACCACTTTTCCATTTTCTGCTCAGCAAGTTCTAGCACCTACTAACATTTTCTCCACAAACCACCAAGGTACATTAGGGAACTCAGGGAGAGGCAAATGTTAGAGAAGAGAGGCTAAGGGGACCATGGAGAAAGGATAGCATAGCAACTCACGAATGTAAAGGATGGGTACAGAATTGGAGGTAGGGAGTTAGAAGGGAGAGGTAGGAGTCCCCACACCAGACTTGCTGCCAGACACCCCTCATACACTCTCCCTCCTCACCACAGTCACCCCTCCTGCACCCCCTCAGCATGGTCACTCTCTTTTATAATCATTCATTGATTGATCCCCTGTAAGCTATACAAAATATGGTGGTATTCCTGCAGAGGCGGGTCACATTGCCAAAGGATAGTATCTTACAGATCTTTGGGTAACGATTTACGTATTTTGGCTATTCCTTCCTGGCTTCCTGATTCATTGGGCCGCTTTTTGAGGATAATGTGGTATTCAGAGGATGAAGTTCTAGCTAAAACAAAACAAATAATCAGATAAAATATTCCTGTGCTCACCTTGGTACTTTGAGAATTGAAGTTACTTATTCAGACAGAAATAGATTTTAGAATTTACAGATTTGCAGCAATGCATATATATGTATATTTTTATAATTCATGTAAGAGCCTGTGGTTTCCAGAGGCTAAGATGTAAAATGTGGCATCTATGTTGGTGAGGTAAAATGTTTTCCTATGTATCAGCCATTTCTCACCTCAAGTCCATATATGGTCCCATATTAATATCATATATGATATATAATACATAATATATGGTACATATATAATGTATATAATGTTTGTTATACATAGTATACAGAGTGCAATTAAAATTTTATTACAGAAGAAACATTGCCATTAATCCCCATCAAAATGTTCCCTTTTACTTTAAACACAATTATCCCACCATTCTTGCCACCTTCTGAAGCAGCCATGGAAGTCTTCTTTTGTGAGTATCTTTAGCTCTGCTGGTATGACTGCCTCAGTGTTCTGAACTGATTCAAAATGTTTACCTTTCATAATCGTTTTGACTTTGGAAAAGAACCAGAAATCACTTGATGCCAGATCTAGTGAATAAGATGGATGAGGAGAGCCTGTAATGGTTTTACAAACCTGTCTTTCTGTTAGATGGTATTCCACAGCTGCATTCACTGTATTTTTGTTATTGCTTTTTTATTAGTACACATTTTCAGTTGTGGTTTGTGTTTGGATGTCCCCCTCCACCCAGCCCAAGCCTTATGCAGTCATGGAGCCGGCTGAACCTAGCATTTGTGATTGGTTCACTGTCTAGCACTGGGATTGGTAGTGTGACTGCTGCTCCCACCCAGGGGTGGGTAGCGGGCATACAATACAAGAGAGGGAAGGCTGCATGCTTCCTCCTTTTTACCCTGTTTGCTCTTGTTGCTGGAGGCTGCTATGAACAGCTGCCCCTCAGCCATGCCACACTGCCTTGGAGCTAGCTGAGTATGAACTGAAACCTCCAAAAACTGTAAGCTAAATAAACCTTTCCTTCCCTAATTTTAGGCATCACGTATTTTGTCTCAGCAATGAGAGAAAAGTAACCAAGTCAGTACATGATGATCACCTCATGGAGATGTTAGATGATTCATTGTGGAGAGTTAGTATGTGTATATAACCCATGTTAATTCTTTTTTTTCCCTTCCCCTTCCTTCCTTCCTGCTCCCTCCATTTGATCACACACCTCCTAAAGACACTTCATGAAAGAGGATTGCCAATAATTGTTTCTGAAAATGGCAAGAATGATGGGATTAAGGGCAATGTGTCTTTTACTCTAATAAAATTTTACTTGAATATTCCATGTAAATGTCAATAACACTATATATGTGTAAGAGTATATATACACATAAGTGTATATATATTTTTGCCTACAGTTGCTAACACAACTTGTGTGATAGTAGGTCATAAGATCCTTGTAATTCCAAAGGGTTCCTATTCCATATTTTGGAGGGAGGAATACTACACAGTCAGGTCAAGAGGAAAAACAGATAAGCTTTGCTGAGTTTCCATTCCCAGACCATTAGCAATGATGCCTGTGTAATGAAGTCTCCATAGAAACCCGAAATAATAGGGTACAGAGAGCTCCAGAGGGTTCAGTATGCAAAGGCTGTAGAGGATGGTGCTACCGAGAACAGGGAAGTTCCCTGAATATTTTTCTTTACCATAACCTATGCATTTCTTTCTATGTATTCTTTGAAGTATGCTTTATCGTAAGCTGGAGAAGAAAGCAAGCATTTTCCTGAGTTCTGTGAGCTACTCAAGCACATTAACAGAACCTGAGGAAAGGCTTGTGGTGTGTATAGTTTGTAGGTCAAAAGCACAGGTGAAACAACCTGGGCTTGTGTCTGTTTCAGAAATTGAGGGGTCAGTCTTGGAGACTGAGCCTTCAACCTGTGACATCTGGTACTTTCCAGGTATAAAGAACAAGCATTGCATTGGGTTAAAGGACACCCAGCTCCTGCCCATCACACAACACCAGAATTGTTTGCTTGCCTGGTGGTTGGGGGAAACCCCACATGTCTGGTGTCTGAAGTGATCTGTATTGTGAATGCATAGTAGGAGAAACTGAATTTGAGCCTCTCTCAATCTCCCTCTCTCTCTCTCACTCTCTCTCTCTGTCTCATACTTCAAATGAATTTAAGTAAAACTTCAAGAGACTTAAGCTAAAATAATTTTTTTTAAAACTGATACTTCGATCACATTCTACAGATCAAATTTCCAACAAAATCTGAAGAAAGTGGAAGACTTCTGATCCCAAGTAACTTACTGAGCAAATACAAGCATCTTTTTTTTGGAGAAAATTCTCATCAAAATCTGTCAGCCACCACAACAAAAGGAGAGTTGACGTTTTGTATCAGAATATACTGAGTCAGAAAAACTGCAGGTTGCCTTGCCTTTTCTACATCATTCATGATAGAAAAAAGTAAGATGCTTATTTTTTGTTCTAAAAATAATGAATGCTCTTTAAAATATGCCATGGAATATTAAAAATAAGTCTGCCCTTCTTTAAACCAAGACTCCTTTTAAACTCTGTGGGGAAAACTCACCCGTTCTATCTCTGTGGCTGTTGTTAACCATGTCGGGTCACCTCACAGAATGTAAATTGCGCAAGGCCAGCTCAACAGAAGGATAAAGTAATGATGAATAGTGTAAAGCAAAGAAGGATTTTGGCCTACAAGACGTTCAATCACCAGTTCTGGGTTAGAGGTGAGTGTTATTACACCAGCTTAATGGACTTACCAGTGCTAATTAAGCAAGGACACAAAGAATGACCAAATGCATCATGAGAAGTTATTATAATTCTTCAAAGAAGTCTAACATTCACAGAAATAATTCACAAACCACGTGTACAATGATACTGTCAATGCCAGTTTTTAAAATGTTCTGCCCCACACAAAAGATGTCTCTAGCCCTAGAATGGTCATGCATCCCTTTCACACTTCTTCTCTTAAATGAGATAATTTGTTAAAGTACAAAACCCATACATAAATAAATCATAGATGCAACTTCATAGATCCCTGTCTTTCCTACTGAGAGAAATCGATAGTTTGCCAAAGAAGAACTGTAGGGTAGAATTCAAGTATAATGAATACATAATATCACTTCTAATTCTGCTGCAAGGAAGTTCAGTGAAGCATATTGTTACTTTACTCCCTGCTTTGTCCTTCTATGATTTTGTGAAAGTCGTCACTTCTGTAAATCCAACAACAGAAATAACAATGGTAAATAAAGTCAGGAGGTCATGAAGGGCCAGATCTCATGCACATAAACCTGACAACAGGAGCTATCACCCAAGACTGCCATAATCACAACATTATACGAAGGCTACCACAATCTTATACAAAGAATATTTCTACATCTGTCCAACAAATTCCTAACTTTGAACCAAAGCAACCCCGTAATTGATCTTTATGGTCAAGAATTATTGTATCAGAATAACTTACATAGTTCTCCTCATCTTACTTTTGAAATCTTCCTCTGCCTAAATCTGCTTGAATACACTCTGAGTTTACTAAGATATGCCTATTCCTATCGCAGTGCTCTGCTTCTCCCAAACAAACTCATTATTTTAGGCGAATCTTTCCGTTTGCAATTTAGATTGACACATTGGCAACAATTCCAGGTCCCACACAGGTTACATATCCTCTCCAAGCCGAACCTGAGGAGCTCAGCGCTCTTGTGGTTTATTAGAGGCCAAAGTCAGGAAATTGATGAGGCTCTACAGTGAGGTAGAGATAGGCATTGTTCAAGTATGGACCTAAGAAGGCCAGGGACTTACTCACCCTCATTCTGGTTCAACATCAAACTAAAAGAAAGTTCCAAATTGACCTTGGGCTCTTCCCAGGATTATTTGCATGAAGTATGAGTTGTATCTAGAACAGACCCTCCAGATCCACTGTTAATTTTTCTCTGACCTGGAATCAAATCCCGCAAAACATTCCTCAAGAGTACTGTTACCACGTTTCATCGGCGAAAAATGCACTGGAAATAACACATCCTATGGAGTTCTCAATGGTCAGCCGAACACAACTGTGGTAGAATAAGCAGATCAAAAGATCGACTTTCCATTTGCAAAAAGGTACACTCTTCCCTTGTATTGCTCCTGAGAGGATGCCTGCTCCCGGTGGACAAATGTATACACCTCATTAGAAAGCAACAATAGGGAATCAGATGGAAGACCTCACGCAACCCATATTTATCCAAGCCATGGTTTCCAGGATTGTCCTCTCAATGTGCATATTGTAGCTGGGATACAAAAAGAACTGCATTACTTATTCTGCCAAGGAGATAATGGAACCAGTAATTTCTACATCAGCCTCTGGTAGGTTTAACTATCCATTAACCATATTCTTCTGTTCGAACTAGAACATCACACATTTCTGGCTTCATACCATATCATAGGCATAGACCTACTGCAAATTAAGTAGTGAGTATGTTCAAATCAATAACATGTGGTACTATCTTAGCTCCAAGTCATTAAGCAAAAGAAAATTTTTTTCATCATTGAAAATCACTATCATGTGTTAATAATAATAACAATAATAATGGCTAATGCTTTTGTGTCCTTATAATAAACACAGTGCTAAATACTTTACATATGTATTAGCTCATCTATTTCTAGTGACAGTCACGTGACTCAATCACTTATCCACACTTTAAGGATGATGTAACTGAGGCAGGGAGAAGGTAGTGTGTCCAAGGTCACGGATCAGTTAATTGGCAAAGCCAGGGCTTGAACTCAGGTCTCTGGCCACAAGTTCATGCTCTTAACCAGTTCAAAAGACTTTGCTCTGGCAAAAGAAGCTCATCTTATCTGGATTGAAAAATAAGAAAAGACAATTCTAGTGCATTCTCCTTTCAATAATTTAATATGAACTATTCAAACTGAGCAATTGAGATGCTTCTCAGAGTCTGTGACTCACTCCTTCTGGATCTCAGAGTGTAGTTATGGAAATAAGTTGCAGTTTAGATCATACTTTTGTTCTAATATATGCAATGAAAGAAATCCAGTTCTGAGATATCCAGGATGGTTGACTCCCTATTTTTGCCCTTTGAGAAGTGTAAGCTTTCATTTCATCTGAGTGAGAGCATCTCTGATTTCGAAGTGAAACTTTTGTCTTGGTCCTTGCTGGCCTATGTGCCCAAATATTTAGTAGGAGTGATTCTAAGGTATACTCCAGCTTCCTGTTTGATTTGGGGGGATACACACTCGTCACATTCTATGCAGCTGCTGTGCATTCCCAAAGTCTCATAAAAATAGCACCACATCATCACAGGGGAAAATCATCTAGTCAGAAATACTGCCCTTTGGGAGGGGGTGCTAAAATCCCAATATTAAGGTCCACTAAGTAGATGGGGGTTGCCTGACATGATTTAGGAGGCCCTGGCCTAAAGCGCTGTGGTAGGCATGATGAAAGTGAGACCAGAGATCAAGTTTCCCAAGGAACCCAGAACACCACACCAGAGGTTGGCGCATGATATCCATCTGTTGAGTTCATGACGCCAGAGAACTTCAACTGTAGTGTCATGAAAAGCAGCCTGGCCCCTCCAATTTCAAAAGCATCAGTTCCTATCCACTTTGCTTTGATGGTGTGCAAAATGGGTCTGAAATGTGATCTCTAATTATTCCCAAGGTTGAGGCTGACAAAAACGAGCCACAAGCCAGACCCTTTCCCATGTTCAGTCTTCTTCACCAGCTTTGAAATTAAGACCATGCTGGTGGGAAAGGTTGAGAAGTAGAAAAAGGAAGCCTCTTTCTTTCCCAACTTTGACAGAAGTTACCCCCACCCCCGCCCACAAAAAAAAGGTTAATTTAGATCCACAGCTGGGTTCTCACTATATAAAAGTGTGAGGCATAAACAGAACCTACCAAAGAAATTGTATACAACATAGGAACTGAGGTAAAAGCAAAAACAAATGTTAAATTATTTAAAACTTTATTTCAAATCCGATCATTGATTGGTCATTTTCCATACATACATTTTAAATACATATGTGCATAGTACAAATGGTGCATATAAGAAGGACCTGCTATATGCCTGACAATTGCTGAGCTTTGTGAAAACAGAAGAAAAATAAAAGAGACATGATCCCTGAGCTTATGGAACACGGAGTCTAGTGACAACAATCGAAAATAAATGAATATTTACATATACCTCTGAGATCATAACCCACTATGAGATGCATCTAGTAGTAGGGCATGACTGGCTTAGGAAGGTTAAGGTAGATTTTTCTGAGAAATTTTGAAAGTTGAGGGTAACACTATACTATATCAAGCTCATTCTAACTTTAAGGGGTGGGGTCCAGTATTACGAGGTAGCAGGCACCTAGGAGAACATAGACATTGGACTGTGGGAAGTGGGTAGCTCAGTAAATACTCACTGAATTACTAAAGTTAGAAATACTTGGAGGATGTTCAGGGACCAAAATAGGATGGAGTGAAAGAAAACTGATGGCAACCGATAGTCCTGAATCCTGCAATGTTCGTAGGCCCTTGTGCCCTAATGCAGCTGCAGGAGCTTGTATAGGCTGCCAAATGGAAACACACAATCCCAGCAGAGGAATCAGTGAGGAGGAAGAAATCAGTAGAAAACTCCCTGGATGTGCAGAGGATTGGTTTTCTGGATCTCACATGTATAAAGGGCCCTGAGAGTACATGCTGAGAAGAATTTGATGTTGCAAGTATTTATTAAAGAAAATGGATTTTTATCCTAAATGTTGATCGGCATCTTATTCTGCCTCATTAACTAGACTTTTATTCTTCAAAAACCTATATACTGTCTATGGAGCTCCAGGAACACGCTGTGCTAGTGTCTAATTGGGTAACTGGCATCCTAAAAGTCACCCAAACATGCCACAATAAGTTTAGAGTCAGTCTGGGGAATCAGAAGGGCTTGGAAATTTTTTTAAACAGCTGATTGTAACTAGACCAATAACCTGAGGACTGTTTAGGAGACAAGGCAGCCTATATTTACCCAGGCCTTAAAGAGAATTAAGTGGGCTGTAATTCTTGAAACCAAAATTGAGGAGAGAGGTTACTATGCTTCCCTTCCTTTTGAGTTGAACAGATATCAAGTGTGTAAATCCATTCCTCACCCTCAATAACAGAATAGAGCTGTGAAAGCAATTTCATATTCTTTTTTTTTTTTTTTTTTTTTTTTTTTTTTTTTTTTTTTTTTTTTTTTTTTTTTTTTTTTTTTTTTTTTTTTGCGGCACCGGGGGTTGAACTCACAACCTCGCGCCTGCCAGGGCAGGCGCTTAAGCCGCTGAGCCAAACTCCCGGCCCGCAATTTCATATTCTAAGATACTTTAATCATTTGATTTCATCGATGGGGTTAAGAAAAATAATTCAATGATAAGCTTCACTTTTTTATTTATAGTTGATCATTTTAAATTTTGGGCAGAGTACAGTCCGGCAGCTAACAGCCATGCATCTTTATTCTGTGAAAGAAAAAAATAAAAATAAAAGAGGCAGACTTCCCATCAAATAGGGGATGAAGGGTAGGTGAGCACATGCTAAAGCCAGGCAGACGAACCTGGAATTTCCTGCAGAAGTGATTGACAAGCAGGCTTCCCACCACTCCAGAAGGAACCAGACTTCAGGGACTCAGCACAACCTTTTTGCCCACTAGTGGTTACTTGGCTCCCTGCTGCAGGGGATAACCTCTTAGAAGTTTGCAAATAAAGTTTCTTCCTGTAGTTTTACATTTTCCTATTTGGCAAGCCTTATGTCACTAATGGATCCGAAATTAATGGGTCCTTTCTCCCTTCCTCTCTTGGATCTCTGACAAAATCAGCACATTCTGGGAAATGTGGCAGGCAGTTAGTTATCACCTGTGGCACATCCTGCAGGACTGGGCCCACACTACTCTCATCACATCCACTGTTTTCCCATCAAATGCCTAAAATTATAGGAAAATAAATGCAAAGCACATTCACTACCTCGTTAGATGATACTCGTAGAAATTTCTCCACTTATGGATGGAACGTACTAACCATTTATCTGGAGGCATCTTCTATGTGTGCATAAAATTCAATTCAACCAACGCAGATAGAACAGCTATGGTAGAGCAGACCCTGCACATGGTGATAAATGTGAGAGTGATTATCAATCTGGTCAATTCTTCCTGGATGACAGGTTAGGCACTCAGGTGGAAGCTAATGCCATTTTGTCAGTACCTGGATTTGACTTTGAGGTGCCTGGCTTGCTAGTGTGGAATGCCATGGTTGTGCTGAAGCTCTTCAAATAAGACTACCTGGCTCTTAATGCTGGTCCTACCCTCTATTATCTTCATGACCTTAGGCAAGTAATTTAACCTCTCTGTACTGCAGTCTCTTCATCTGTAAAGAAAAGGGTCGTAATAGTATCCCTATTTTACAAATTAAAAAAACTCGAGGCACAGAAGAGTTCAGTGACTAAGGTACATATTTGCTACTGAGCCCATCTAGGCTAGCACCCTGTTGGTACAGCATGTCAACTGCTTACTATGGTGGTCTCAGCTTCACACTCCATGGTGACCCTTTCGCAGATCCTTGGGGAGTACAGGCTATGGCTCCTTGAACAGATTTCACTTCTCCACCTCCTCCGGAATGAGACTGACTGACCTTGCAGGATTGAACCCTCAGCCTCTGTAACCTTAGTGCTGCACACTTGCCAGCTGTGTTAACCAACCAGGCAGCACAGGGTGATGTGGAGCTACTAACCCCTGAACCAAGCTCTCCGTGCTAAAGGACATCAACTACCTTCGCTCCCTCATGCAAAAATCCCTCCAAGATTTAAGTACACCTTCTAAGTTAATCTGTTTCAAACATTTGCTTAAGAAATCAAAGAAGTGAGAGCCTGCTGCTTCCCTCAAAGTTGAAAATGAAGATATCAGTCTCTTCCCCCACTGGTACTGCATTCTATCCCTCCTCCCCACCAAGTTCTTTGCAAGAAAAAAATTATGCTGGCCACAGTTGCAATCAGCTTTAATTCATTCTTTATTGCTGCTCTGGTTTTGTGTTATTTGAGCTGGTTTAACTGTTAAAAGCGTTTCAAATGTTCACATGGTCTGCATTAGGTTACCGAATTAAAACAGGAACAGCCCACCAAATGTAGCTCTCTGAAATGCAAACCACATGAGTTTGATTTCTTTGTGGTATAACTTTAATTGGGTTCAGAGGTCTCGGAGACTTACCTGTCTATCTGCTCAGATGGCCTAATCTGATAAGACTAACTTAAAGGAACTGGGGAATCAGAATTTCTCCAGCTCTAGTTTCAGAACCAACGCTGACCACTGGTTTTGCATTAGTGCTTCATCCCGTGTATGACTATCCGAACTCAACTCAATTGATAAGAGCAGCATACTCCCTCAGGGCTTCTCCACTTGCTGCTCTAGCAAGTGTCTGGCATGCACAAAGCATATAGGTCACATGTATAAAGGGCTGGGAAATTGTTAAGATAGATTAGCAATTCAATGTTAGCATTGCACACAGTCAGATTTCTCTCTCATCTCCACATTCTGTATCTCATAGTCCACTAAGACAAACACCTTTCCTTTCTGATTGGATAGAAAGGAAAGCTTTGGGTTCAGATTGTTTTGTTCTTGGCCTTTTGATGACACTATCAGTCAGTCTCCTCTGGACCCTTCCCATCTTCTGGAACAGTTTCTATATCTTCTAGCTTTTCCTAAAGTGGCCTCTTTTCCTGATTTCTGAATGTAAGTGGCAACAAGTCATTGTGGTTTAGCTCCTAGGAACAGCTGACCTTCCCCCTATGTAGGTTTCTAAGAAATAGTGGCTTGACAGCAGGATATCCACAAACATTTTCTGAGTATACAAGTAGGTACTATGCAAACTTCCCAAAACAGGCAGCTAGAAGGGAAGTTGGGAGGGGAGAGGATGAACTTGTGCCTTATCTAATATAGAGTACAACAGAAGAGAGAAGCCCAAGAAGACTCCTGGCCACCTGAGGAATGGTATCATATTTGAAATGATATATGAACCACCCTGTGACCTCAGCTCAGCAAAGGAGACCTGTGTAGAGGGAACACGATGCTCTTTGGCCACTGCTCTTCCTTGCTAAGACATGATTCTTAGGATGGTGACACTGTGAAGAAATGCAATGGTTAGCCTGGCTGGAGTAAAGACAGACATTTGATTTGCAACTAAGCAGGGCACATTTTTATTTAAATAATGGGTAAAAGACATTTCCAATATTTCATCAAAAGTTCATTGAAAACACAAAATATTTACTTTGGAGATCTGAAAAATGTTAAGTCTTTTTAAATTATCCATACACAAAAGCACATGAACCTTTAACCACATACCAAGATCATAGTTTGGTGGTAACAATGATGATGGCTAATGGCAGGGAACACTTGCTATGTGTCTGATAGCTTTTCTCCACTCTAAATAAATCATCACTGCAACTTTAGATAGGACTCTTACCCTTATTTTAACAGGTGAGAGAACAGAGTACTGAGTGATTAAGCACAACCTTCCCCAAGTACTTGAATTCAGGTTATCTGATTCTAAAGTTGGTATCCCTTACTAATAGATAACCCCATTGTCTCAGGTATAAGAGATTAAGATAAGACAAAGCAGATACTTACAGGGATCATATAGGAGCTAAGGTTGTGCTTCTGCGAAGTGAGGGCTTTACCATGGGAGCTTCATGCAGCCATTTCTCTTCCTCCTCCATCCCAACTAGAACAGATATCATCAGGGAGGGAAAAGGCTACATGAATACTCACTATCCAAATATACTAACCTCTAGAACTGTGGAATCTTTTTCATCTTTAAAACTAGTTATGAATGATAAGCTGGGCTAGAAAGGAAAAGTGTATCCTACATTTTTAAATGGCCATAAATAAAGATTTATCTGTTTCAATCTTTGCAAACTTTAACAACAGAAGGAACCATAAACAAATATTGAACTCTATTTAATTATGCATATGTTGAAGCAGTTAGGGTAAAATTATTTGCAACTTAAAACTTTTTCTTCTAGGCTGGGATTCAAATCTAGGCTGCTGTTTATGGTAGGCAAGTGCTCTACCACTAAGACACACAACTTCATGCATTTTACTTTGAAATGAATCAAAAAGCTAAGATGGACTGACAAATGGATAATATATAAATATATGGTAAAGTACTTATAGTGAAATTATCATTTAAAATCTAGATGGCAAATACACATTTCTTTAAACTTTTCTATAGGCTTCAAATTTTTTCATAGTAAAATTTCAAAGGAAAAACAACCACATAGTGAATCTTACATTTCTAGGCTACCATTCTCTTGTTCCACACTTAACTTATTTAGAGCTGGGCAGGTGGGAAGAAACCACATTTTTACTGGGAAGAAAGCCAAGACTAGCCAATAATTATGTTGTTCCTTTTATGGAAAATCAAAAGAATAGGTAAAAAAGTACAGAAGAGACAAACACAAGTCATCAGATTTCAGTATCACCACATACTATGTCACAGGCAGAGCTGGAAATGAACCCTTGACTTATACATAGTCCTTTTTCATTTTGAACCTGGACTGAAAAGGTTGTAAGACTTGTGTATCCTTGAAGAAAACAGGTCCTTAGTAAATGTTTGCTGAATGAGTAAATGCTGAATATTTTTGTTCTGTCACTAAAGAAGATCAAGATACTAATCGAGATTTTAAAAAACTGAAAAAAATAAAAAGCAACTATCTCAACTACTGATATATTACAGTTTAAACTAAGGAACTCATATGTGATGTTTCTTTTCATTTGTACCCATCTGTATACACACACCTACACCAGTATAGTCTTCACATATTAAATCATGTGGTGAGTTTTGTGAAAGATTCAAAAATGAACAAAACAAAATCTCCATTTTAGTTCTTAAAATCTAAGGAAAGGCACACCTAAGTAAAGTAGAGAAATACAGAAATAAAGCATAATATCTACTTTAAATGAGTTTGATCATTTTTTATGCCTAGGTCTTGTAACCTGAACAACTACTTCTAAGATAACCATATTCAATATACTAACTAGTGTTAATTTCTTAATATTTTTTTGAAATTCCGTATTATTTCTGTTCTTTTTTCTTTTTTGCTTTTTTAAAGTAAAAAAAAAAAAAAACTAAGTAAAGGCAAGCACGAGGTCTGAAATAGTATGTACCATGAATGATGTAGATCCCTTATTGTTTTGTTAAGAACTAAATCCACGACACAGGTCCTACATATAGTATGCAAGTCACTGGAAACATTACTACCGCTTCAAAGAAATGCCCTCACCCTGGAGACAGTACAACCCAACGCATCATAGGCTAAAACCAGAGCCTTCTGGAGAGCCTCAGATGAATCCTCTGATTTCACCCAAAGGGTAGAATTATCGCTTTCTGTCAGGAATCCCTATTTCATAGAGGGGCCAAGAGATCAGCCCCAAATAGTCATGGATCCTTAATCTGCGGTCACAAACTCCTTGTAGCCACTACTGTGACTGGACTGGACACGTGCTGGTAAGGGTGGGCTATGGAAAAATAGTCAGGAAACTGGGTGGGAAAAGGACAAAATCTGTGCCCATGAAGACATTTTAGGTATTGAAAAGGAGGTAATATTTTCCACTAAAGGACATCCAGTTGGAGACTGGTCTGAGCTGGCTTTCGTTTTATAACCTCTCAACACATGTGTGTAGTCAAGGCTGAATTTAAAACCTATACCATGAACCTTAGGAAAATAAACCACATTAAACAAGCACAAATTGAAAATATTACACAAGAGACTTCACAGGAAATTGGTCCAAATTTAGCCTTGCTCTTTATGTATTTAAGCCTCTTATTCATTCCTTAGAACTTTATATCAGGATTTTAATATGAGTTTGCCCTCTCCTGGCCCCCATCTCAGTCCACCTCCACAATGGCCTGCTTAGTTTTACAAAACTTGCTTTTTAACTCCCGAAGAATCCTGCTACCCTTGGCCTGCTCCTGCTCTTTCAGTGCTCATTAACACATGTTTCAAACCGCTTGCTGATGACTCACAGCATCAGTGAATAGGTGAGGTTGAACACATCCTCCAAACATCCTCTGCAGGACCAGAGACAAACTTCAGTTCTCTGCTAAATGTGTATATGATCCCTGCATGAAGCATTCTGCAGCAGTGGACTTCAATATTCATTTTACTTAACATATGACAGCAATTATGACGAATGTCATCATCAGCAACCCATCTCAATGTCTCACTCTTGTTGAGAATCACTTGCACTTTTTTCTTCCATAGATTTATTCTGTTCTAAATCTTGTTATATGATCTTTCTCTGAATCTCCTGAAATCCCAGTCTCCCTTTTTTGAATAGCAGTCAGGCCTAGATAAATAAATGAACTATTTGGAATCCTATGAACTTAATGATCCACCTTTCACAATAATGAGGGAGGCGATCACTTGTTATTGTAGCTGGTCACATAGCAAGAAGTTCATTCCCAGAAACAATGGCTGGACCACTCTCTCCGCCTCAACTCTGGATTTCCGCCATCAGAGATGCCCTGGGGGATGCTGCCAGGACGCTTCATTCTGAAGCCCCGTGGAGCCAGGCAGTTGCCAGGTGGGAAAAATGATGCCAAACCAGAGGGTGGTTTGTGGGTTGGACACACATGCCCTGAGGCCACGCTGGGCCATCCCATTCTTTCCCACTTGCTGCTGCCAGCCAGAGCGTGATTATTACTGGAGTTTGCTTACAAACCACTTTTAGAAGACTTATTAAATGAGTGCTTGTTTTGTATTTGGATTGGAATTTTTAAAATGTTTTTGAGGCCTGCAGTTCATGGTGCTTTCCTACTCTTCTTTACCCTGCCAAAGGAAAATGCATGCTGGTGAATATGATTAAATTTATCCTGATTTCTTTTTTCACTCAGATTTCCCTATTTGTATGGAAGTTATAAGGCTCCAAAAGCATAGAGCGAGCCATGGAAAGAGCCCAACGCTAGGCTTCAGCTGAGACAGGGGAGGGACAATCCAGAAGGCTGGCAGTGACAATTACCCTTTTGCTTTTACTGGAACTGAACTGCAGGATGTTACTTTACAGTTATTATATTCTTGCTAACTCTTATTTTAGGAAAATTAAGAGAATATCCTGGATCCTTCCCAGAGCTCCTAGCTGACCTGGAGAAATGTGTCCCCTCCTTTTCTTTTCTGGCCATAGCAACCACCACATTTATCCAGGGGTCTTTCATCAGGACTCTGAGAGGAACATGTGTTTGGAAAACACCCAAGCAGAATTTGACTAGTGAAGGTGAAGACCACAAACCGACTCAGTGGTTTGGCTAGGAGAAATGCTTCAATTTTCTGGCTCATTAAAAATATTATGGAAGTCAAGGTGACATAATGATTTGATGAGCCCATCAGGAGAAAGAAAATCTAGGATCCTTCTGAATTCAAAAAATGCAAAATCTAAAGATAAGAGAATTTAAACAAATTACTGCAGAGGATGCAAAAGCAAGAAGAGCTCTTTCTATTCATTACACTGATGTCAAACAAATTCTAGACTGCAAGTATTATTTTTCAAATACTCAAATCACCATTAACCAACTTCACAGGTGGTTGCTGCCTGCAAACTCTAGCCAGTGACAGGTTCATGCAAGGTCCGTGTTACCTTACTCTGAACCCTCTCCTCCACCACCACCCCAGGCTGCCACTTTGTGTGGTCACTTCATGGCCCCTTCACTCCCAACACAAGCCTGGTGGTGGTAGTTTATTGGTTTCCTTGGAGCATACAAAATGCAAAGATTTTCCCTTTAAATCACTGAGTTCTAGAAGGAAGCACAGGACGCTTCAAAAAAATTAGCAAAAGTTAACATCAAAAGAATAGTGCTGCCTCGTAAGCTACTTCCTTTTTCAAAAGCAGGTATGAAGCATGCAGCAGTTTAAAACCAGAACAGTCATGGAAATTAGCACCAGCCTGCAGGCTGACAGGGTGGGAAGATTCAGGGACCCTAAAAAGAAATCTCTTGGCAATTAAACTCAGAGTTTGAAATAACACATGCCTGCATGCACATGTGTGTGCATGGACACACATAAGACCCATCCTGGGCTATCACTCCTCAAACCCCTCGCTGGTGTCTTCCCTCTTGTTTCTATCCAGTAAGGTTCTTCAGGCTGTTAGAATAGCATTAGCAGCTGAGACATTTCTGTAAAGTTGAGTTTAAAAGCTCCATTCCCACGTGCAATGCTGACCTTTCATTCTTTGGAAATTATAGGGCAGACAGCTTAATCAACAAAAAGTATGTACTTCAACATCTAGCAGGTCCTACCTAGCAGAGGATGCATGGGGGGAAGGGGAGAAAACCACAGTCTTTCTTGTTCACTTGTATGGATGTTTTTTGCAGCAACGTAGGTGTACAGCTCCAGGAAGATGCATCTCTACTAAGATGTTTTCTCAGAAAATGATAATGGTGGTTCTGCTGAACCTGGGCAGACCTTGCCATTCCCTTTCTTTACCAGTAGAGGTTGGGGGAATCCAACCAAACAGGGTCTGGCAGCAAGATAGCTGCTTTCCAGAGAATAGTTTTATTCTTATTCAGTTTTCTTTTTTTTCTTTTCATGTTTTTATCCCCACATCTGTTACAGTTCAATAAAAGCAGAATGGAGTGATAGATCTCATTTTTACCACAATTCTGTTGGCAAAGTAGACCGGTCCATAATTACACAGAGATACATGTATTAGTTTCCTACAGCCTCAGTAACAAATTATCAAAAACTGAGCGGTTTCAAAGCAATAGAAATATATTCTCTCAGTTTTAGAGTTGGAAAGCTAAAATGGAGGTGTTATCAAGCTGAAGGCTCTTAGGGAAAATTTGTGTTTCTCTCCTAACTTCTGGCATTCCTGGCAATCCTGGGCATTCCTAAGTTTATATCTGCATCACCCCAATAGCTCTCTCAGTTCCTGTGTCCTCACATGGCCTTCTTACAAAGACAGCAGTAACTGAATTTAGTATCTCTCCAATCCACTATGGCCTCATTTTAACTTGCTTACATCTGCAAAGACCCTATTTCCCAGAGTGTAGTGGCACTCACCTGTACTCTCAGCCACTGGAGAGGCAAAGACCCTATTTCCAAATCAGGTCACATTCACAAGTGTCATTGGTTAGGACTTTAACATACCTTTTGTGTAGATTCAATTCAAGCCATAACAATACATACACATAGTTAAGAGATACAAGTAAGTAGTTCTTTCCTGTAAGATTAAGGACGCACTGAGCCTACTAAGGAAGTATAAGTAAGGAATTGTCCTACAGGCTGAACACTGGGGATGAGGCATCTAAGAAAATGGCTTTTATATCCAACTAACCTAGTGTCAGGGTGGGCTGTGAGAGATGTAAAATTGTGAAGAAAGAGAGAAAGAAAATAATGGAATCTGGAGGCCTAAACTGAAACAAAGAAAGAGTAGAGGTCTGTAGAGTGAATGTACAAGTGGGTACACTAAAGCTCTTGGTCCACAAAGGCCACCCCTCTGCTCCCCCTGGATCTCAGTACCTCCTATGCCCCTCCCTGCAGTCAGTGTTAGTGTATCCTGTCTAACAGAGTGAACAACTGAAACCATACAACTTCCTTTGCTGTTGTTCTACTTTTCCTGAGACATGAAAATGTACAGATTCCCATAAAATCTTTATGTTTTCCTTCTGTCAGTTTTCTTTCCTTACATCCAGTTCATGTTTGCATTTCTCCGCAATCACTCTGGAAGCCACAGCTTGCTTCTCCAAGCTCATCTACTTTTCACAACAGCAATGGCATCGCTGTTTCTCCCGGAAATTGATTTTTAAGGTGGTTCCTATGTACCCATAAACCAAGAAGTCACTTTTTTTCTTTACTAGTAGAAAAACAGAAAAATATCTACTAAGTTTACAGTTTTCAAGCTACTTTCTTGTTGAAGAGCCCTTTATTCAAAGAAACACTATACAGAAATCCAATTAAATTAACAAATGTGGAGCTGCTAAGGTTGAGGGAGGACATGAGAAACGGGCTGCCCTGCCTGCCTGAACAATCTGCACACCCTCATCCTTGGCAGCCCCTAATCTGGCTCTGTAGGGCCCAGTTAATGGAATCATGGTGCCCATACCCTAATAGCAATTCATCTTCAGTTTATGGCAGGCAGATATCACATTAAAATCAATGTTATGGGACTCATTTGATTTCTTTTTTTTCTTTTAAGAAAAGAGGGCAGGTCAAAAAACACCAGTCTTCCTAATATCATCATATGTCAGGCTACGTCCTACCTCTTCTCCATCTGGGGATCCCTCATGTAACTTCCCAAATCTCTGTCAATATGTGTTTGCTCATTCCTCTAAAACCATCACACACCTAATTTCAGAACAATTAACAAAACTAGCAATGGCAATAATAATTATGGGGTGATTGACCAGAGAAGAAGACCTAAAATTAAGCCAATTTCAATGGAGAGATAACATTTAATAAAAGAAAAATCAGACCCATCATCATAAAAACTGATATAACAAGTAGACTTTGGAAAACTCCCAGCTTTTCAGAGAAATCAATCATGAGAACACGAAAGATCAAATGCTTTCTGTGGAAACAATTTAAGAATGTTCTCTTATGATAAGACCAGAAAGGACTTGGTATAACAGGATATTTGATTTTAAAAATTAAATTTGAACTAAATGAGGATTAAGAACAATACATTTCATGTGACGCTGCAAAACTGTGTTTCCTTGGGAATATTAACATTGAAGAACAACAAATTCAGGTTCTATCTCTACTGAGCTCCATGCTCACGGAAGCCATTTTCCTTGGCCATCATTCCCTGCCCTGAAATTCCTAGAACAAATGAGAAATGAAAAACCAGCAACTCTATACTCCCATGAAATCTTACCTGAGGACAGGTTTTAATATTATTGAGAAAGTTCTGTGTTTCTGTTTCTTTACAGTACTCCTTTGTCATCTTTTGTGAAAACCCAGATGGAAATGCTCCTTTGCAATATTTTTCCCACTAAAGAGTCTTTCTATATATAATATTCAAGGCCACAAATCCCTGGAAATCACTATGGTACCGCTTTCATTTGCTTCTTATTTGTACAGAGGAATTCAACCTAGGAACTTGTTTAGCAAAGAGTAATAACAAAAGAAACCTCCTTCTAATTCCTCGCTCAGGTTGCCCCATTCTTCTGAGGCCGCATCTGTGGTGAGGTGCGAACCGTGTCACCTTCTACTCGGCAGGCTAGTGGGGCTGACAGACATGGTTCCTCTTTTTCTTCCAGCGAGGTCACCCTGGTCTTCCCTGATCCTGCCTTGAAATTGTAGTGGCTTTGGGAGGAAGACAGACTCCTTGGGTGTCTGTGGAGAGAAAGCTGACATTGATGCCATTATGCAGAGTCTGAAGTGCCAAGTGGAGGCTCCTGGGGTTTTCCTTCCTCTGATTGGGCAGTTTTTAAGAAGCTCTGAGAGTGTCTGATTCAGCAGCTTCAGCTACAAACAGCCACCATGGGAGGAAGAGGTGAAGAGGTGAAGGGATGAGGGGAGACGCCACACTTGGGCCGTGTGCTGCTCTGTTCAAGCGCCCACAGACCGGCCGGTGACTGTGGTGCAGACCTTGGCAAGGAACCAAGGAAGTGTCTGGGAAAAATAACATTTGGCAGCCTATCTTGTCACGCTCTTTTTCCTTTCAAGGCTGGTGAGCCTTGCAGCCACCCAGAGCTTCTGTGATGAACACTCGCTGGTGAACACACACCTAGCCACACGTACCCTGAGAGTCTTGAGAAGGGTTCAGGGGACTCTCGGGGCCCAGTTATTTCAAAATGATACAGCAAAGAGAAAAGGAAACAATATAGAATCTGGAATCTGGAGAGTTTGTGTGCAAAGCGGCCAAAAAATTATTAAACAATAGAGTTAAAATTGTTAGCATTCTGCCTCCTACGTAGGTTTACTGCTTTTTCGTTGGATGTCTCCCTATTTCTCATGTTCCCGTTCAGCCAGTCCAAGCTTAGTCTCTCCTGAAAGTCTCCTCCACTAATTTCTTTTTCCATTTTTAAAGAAAGAAATACAGCTGCATAAAAAGAACTAACTTTCATGTCCAGATCTCAGAAAAGCCAAGAATTCAGATATCCACTCCGAAAAGCTTCCCATGACCCAGGGTCATTCACATCAGTTTTGTGTCTAATGAACTTTTCATTCAATCTGAAGCTCCATGGGTACAAAACCCAATGGAGGGGACCAGGAGGACATTGTCCAAACATGCTCGGGCACTTGGTGGGGACTGCTCTGCCCTTTGTGTTGCGTAGCTCTTATGAGAAACCTCTGTCTCAGGCAGGCTCCAAACTGCCAACTCAATGAAGCAAATAATAATTATTACTAATAGCAATAATAATTATGGAATGCAGTGGACTCAGTATGAGAGTGGTTATCTGTGGCTTCAGATGGCACAGCCAAAGTGTTTCACATATTCCTTTCACAAATATCAATCTCTCCCTGTCTCTCTCTGTCTGTTTGTCTGTCTCTATATGACTCTGTCTGTCTCTGTCTATCTCTCTTTCTCTCTCTCTGTCATACGCACACTCAAAGCACACATATTTTCCTCTTAGTTAATAGTTTTTAGCTTTCTCCATCTGCAGACTTATATGCAGAATCGCGGCCAAATGGCAGATGTGACTAACTTGGTGTATTGTTCCTTTTTTGTTTTTTTTTCTAGGAGAGATAGGAAAAAAGGAGGAATAGAGGAGAAAAACTCAGGACACTGGGTAAGTGTCCCGGATCCACATGCCACTGCAGATAAATCAGAATCTCCTGGTAGATAGCAAAGCCTCCCTTGTGAGTCCAAGCCTACAGCTAGTGCCACAGCCAATTTTCTATGAAACAGTCAACCTCTCCCCACAGGAAAGGGATTACCACATAAGCTGATGTTCCCTCCCCCAGGGTATGGATGTCCATTCTCGAGGGATGTCGGCATTAGCACATAAGTGTCTCACTCCATGTAACAACAATGCCAGGGTATCACAGAAATAAAAAGTAGTTTCATTCTCCTGAAAACATAATCTATCAACCAACCAGTTAGTTTTTTAGATAATTAGAAATCATTTCCATTTTCTATAAATTAAGCAAAGAGACCAACATGAATCCACATGAGCCTGTTCTCTTTTAATCTTCTTTTGCTTATAAAAATGGTTCTGAGGTCCTGGTATAGTTTATTGTAGTATAAAGAGATCACACAGAGACATTCAGGCCACTAGGAAAAATCACACTATGCAGAATACACAGAATGCACCTGGAAAAATTCTTCAAGTGTTTTGAGTAATCTTATATGCATGTCAAAAGGCCTAAATTATGTTCTAGTAAAACAAAATATTATGAAATGTGTGTATACACTCACACACAGACACACAGACACACAATTTTCATATGGGTGCACCTGGACTGTAAAATTCCTCATTTACCTTTAACACTATGTGGTTCAGTTTATACTATTTTAAATTCATTCTTTCAGTGTTTTAGAGAGGCTATGATTTGGAATATGCATCTATAAAGTGGCATTTTTGTTTATTTTGTCACTAAATATATGCCCTGACATAGGTCTACAGAAAGGCTTTAGAACTAGACTTTGGTTTCATTGAGTTTGCACACTGGTTCAAATGGTTCCACTCCTACAACTCCAACAACGCCAAAGTAGAATCAACCTTTACTTCAGTTACTTTTATTCTAACCTAGTACTTTACTGATTATCTGTTAAGGTACTCAATTTGAGCAAAATCTTTGAGTAAACAAGATGAAGTGTCTTGCAAAGCTGAGACCCCTTGTCATCTCCCAAATATGTGTCCTCCTGCCCCTACAGATTGTGAGAACAACACTGTACATTTGACAAGGGTTCCATGGCTGACTTGGGGATGGGTTATTTATTGTTGCAGTTATAATTATGATTATTAATGTATAAAATGTTTATGGGTCCTGGGGACTGGAAATAATACATTAGAGGTCAGCTGTAAAGCATGGTGCATTTGGCTTGTGAATTATCATATCTGAACGAAGATACGATGGGTACGTAGTTATGCAGGAAGTCATTTCTAGCATTTCAAAGGTGTATGGGGCCATCTGTTCTCTGCAAAGGTCTGTGATCCTGCAAAAGCAACTCAAGCACATTCCAACATGTCTCTACTCTATACTCACAAGGGTCCTATCATTTTGCAGACTTTAATGGCCTAATCACCATCCGAAATGCACTTTGCCAAGGGGAGAAAACTATAAAACTCCAAATTCTTTTAAATATGTCTGGTAGCATTAAGAATGTTTATTACTTTAAAGGAACTTTACTTTGATATTTACCAAAGCACAACACACTTGACAAACAGATCACTGGATCATCTGCTAAATGTAAGTGTGTCTGTTTTATGGAATTTCTTCTTCAATAGTCCCTATCAGCCAGTGTTCTTCAGTCATGAGAAGGAAACATAATTGTTCTTTGAGCTTGTTTTAGAATTGAGAATTTGGAACAGAGGAGAGATTCTGAGACAATCTAGTTGCATTCTTTCTTTTTATTTTAAGATGGAAAAGTCAGTCCCAACATGGTCCTGGGGCCTGTTGAAACTCCTAGAGCTATGAGCAGTGGAGCCAGACCCACTAGCCAGGACTTCTGATCACTGTAGCAATAGCTTTGAACTATTTCACCAAACAAGATCCTCTTGGAATGTATCTGAGTTTCAGGGATTCTCTTTACATCCAAATTGGACGTTTGCATATGATTCTGAAGCAACCAAGGGTAGAATGTCCATGGAGTCTATATAATCATGAACTAAATGCTTATTAGAGAGGCTATAAAAATGGTGATTGAGAAAAGCCATTTGGTGTAACATAAAGGAAAAATTTGAGAGAATTTGTTGAATGAGTTGCCTTGACTCCCCAAATGTCCAATTATAGAAATATGCTGTACATCCAATAGACAACAGAGGCTATCTGCAAATTTCTAAAACAGTGCTTCTCAGAATCTACTAGTCAATCCCAAGAGTTATTTATGCGTTACAAGCCATAAGTAGTATGAAATAAAAGGCACAAAAATCTTGAAGTGTTCACTGGGACATTGAACTCTTACCTGGACATGTTCAATCACTAAAAAATCAAAATGTAGTCTCTAATTCCAAAGGACTAGCTCAGCTTTATCATGTTTCTATACGTTCAGCCTGCAGAGAATGACACATACTAGTCACTTTCTCATGTTAATACCCTTGGTGACATTCTTCAGTAAAAGGTTATATGTACTTGAAGCTCTCTCTAAACGCCATCCATGTGGACCTGCTAGCTGTTTATTCATGTTCTAGTTCTACAAATAGGATACACAGAGCCATTCCTGCTATAGGAATGCCCACAAGTTCAAAAGTGCTGTTATCATTGCATTTTATACCATGGGAGGATATGCACCCTTAACCCCCAAATACTAAATTATTGGCACCTTATCCAAGGTCTACCCATGGGAAGTCACTAATTGATGATATAAACTAAACTATATCTTTCAGGCTTCCCTCTCAAGTGACACCCTTAATAATAATAATAATGCTGGAAAACAAGACAGTGGACTACATTTTACCATAAAGTTGTGCAGCAAAATCGTTGCTCAGGTGTATAGCATCAGACTTGGTTTAAATCATTCACTTTTTAAAGTGTCATTCTAGTTATTCAAAAATAAGCCACTATTAACAGGGTGAGAATAAAAGATTAATTTTTTATTGAGATTAGCTCAAGAGAAGAAACCACACCTGTGATGCACACAGCACTGAGTTCCCAACAAACTCATCTTCCCAAGTCATTTTCAAGATTAAATTTATTAGGGAAATCATTAGCATTTTAGTGTGAAAAAGAACTTTGAGGACTCTCTAATGATACCTTCCCGTTTTACAGATGAGGAGACTTAAACCTGGAGAGTTAAGTTCATTTAGAGTCATGGACAGTGTAGAGGTTGGTTTCTAGTCTAGTTCTTGGATTCTCAGGATGACCTGGGGAGAGTCAATCTCTGAGCCTCACTTTAGCCAACTATAAAGTGGGCACATTAACTCCCAAGAAACAGTATTATGTGTGTTAAGTCAGTAAATGATAAAGGAAATGTTTTTGCAAACACCTGGCAAAGAGGAGAGGTGGTCGTCACGAGATGACCCTAGAAATCAGGTCATTTGGCTTCACAGGTCAGGGGCCCTCTCTTCTGTTACCTTGCACTGCTTTTTCCAGTCATCCCCAGACTCCAAGCTCTTTTCAGTCTCTGGAATATGTGAACATATGCTGGATTGTAGAGAACTGAGCACTCTCACCAAACTTGGCTCACAGAGGAAAACAAACTAAAAGAGAAAGTAAGCTTGAGATACAAAACAGTCACTGAATGAGGATTTGAGGGCTGTGGCTTTCTTTCTTTCTTTTTAGCTGTACTGGGAATTGAACTCCAGCCCTTTGCACTGAGCTCAGTCCTCAGTCCTTTTTAAATTTTTTAGTTTTTGTTTTTGTTTTTGTTTTGTGATAAAGTCTCTTGCCAAATCACTAAATTGCCCAGGCAGGGCTTGAATTTGAGAATTTCCTGCCTCAGCCTCCTACAGTGTTGGGATTACAGAGGTAAACCAGCACATCCAGCTTGGCTTTTTTTTTTTTTTTTTTTTTTTTGTGGTACTGGGGATTGAACCCTAGGATTCTCACAAGCAATTTTCCTGATTCAACCTCCTGACTAGCCAGCTGGGATTACAGGTGTGTGTGCCACCACACCAGGCCAAGGCTGACCTGATTATCTTAATCCCTTGCTTAACCCCTTCACATGTAAATGAAGGTAAACAGACCCAGGGAAGCTGAGCACTTGGCCAACAAACCTGTTAAGTGGCAAAGTCTAAATCGTGGAAAACCCATGAGCTCTGAACTCATTGCCAGTACTGTTCCATGAGTCCCCCGACCTGATGTGGTTTGGCTCTGAGCAAACTCCTGCTTTCTAGGCATAGCTTCTCAACAAGCCGCACAAAAAACAAGCATCTAGATGGACCGTAGGCACAGACTGGAAGCCCTTACGCTATTTGCTCTAAATGCAGCCCTTCATCTGGACGAGCCAAAGTAAGTGTGTGGGGATGCAAGGGATGTACACAGAGCCACTTATAAGGAAGATTCAGGAACTCTTTGAGTCAAGATGAGGTACTTCTTTTTTTGCAAAAATAAAACTGGGTTATACAATACCAACTTCTCTGTACCCCTGAAGAATGATAGGAAATAAGCCAACTCAGGGCCTAGCACATAGTAGGAGTTAGATAAATATTAGCTTCCTTTTCTTTGGGCTTAGTCTGCTAGTGAGCGCTTTTCTAACAAAGGCCTTTATCCATCCAGGAGTGATATCCATTTTTCTCTGCCAAGTAGACCAGCCCTGCTGTGTTCCAGGTGAGGAGCTGAGATACCAAGACAGAATGCTTGCCTTAGGAATCAGAAGCAACAGGCAGATTTGCAGAGGCGATCACAGGTATGTTTTTGCTTCTCAACATACCCAGCCACGCGCGCCTGTGTTCTGGCTCTGCCCACTTCATCTGGCCACAATACCATGTGGCATTACAATTTTTTGAATGTTAAGAAACATTATATTTCCTCAAGTATCAGTACTTAATGTTTCGTTCCACACATAAAACCCTGTGAGTGGAAGGCTGGTGGCCCCCTTGTCAGAGGTAATTTCTCAAGACTCTGCATGGGATTTAACGGGAGCCATATGGTTAAGCTTGTCAACCCTCCCAGAAAGCATCCCCCTGAAGGGCCCTCATAAATGTTCTTGGGGCTGTGAAAGATCCAGCAACTTTCTAACAATAAAGCTATGTTCATAGCCGTGATACTCAACAAAACACAAAGCAGGAAATAATGACTTCTGGCCTGAATTACTCAAAGGGGGGTTTCAAGTTATCCTGGTTAAGGACTGAGGAACGGTGACAACCGGTGGAGACCTAGCCCTTACTCCCAGCAGGAGGAAAGAGGCTGGCCTGGATGCCCCCAGCCTGTGCTGGACAGTAACAGTCTTAGTCACGCTCAGCTTGGTTCGAGGTATTTGGAAAAACTCTTAATAATGAATTCATACACAGATGTCTTTACAGAACTGCTTTGTTATTTCAATCTTTCAACTATGCCTTTCCGTGAATGTGTCATTTACCCATCTCTCATATTTATTTTCAGAGTAACAACAGGCACAAACCCCTCAATCTATTAACTATCCCGTCTTGATACATTTTGGGTGAAAACAGCACAACAAAGTCTCATGATCTACTTGGTCAAAAAAGTAGTTCTGCTTTTGATATCAACAGGTCCTGAGGGATAGATAGTAAGCTTTTCTTTTAGCTATTATACTGTTGGCTTATTTGTTTCCTTGTTTTGAGTGGCCATGTCCATGGTGCTACATCTGATATTATGCCTGTCAGGGATTTGCAAAGAAAGGAATACAGGAGAACTGACAGGGCAAGATCAGGTACTATGTATGAGAAATATTACCACCTTTTTATTTTTGCATAAAACAAGATTTGCTTCAACTGAGTATTAGATCTGAACTGCTTAGCTTCAGATCTGTACAGCCCTCTACAAATAAACACTGTTTATGGCCAAATGTCCAATATCGATGCTTCACATGGACATTCATATGCTAGGATTACGGCTGGTGTGAAAGCAGGGAGCAATTTAATACATTTATGCATATATTATGCATTCAGAAGAATGTATATCCAAGTTTCCTGATATGACTGGTTAATTTTATCTTACTCAGAATATTACAAATTTGTGTATTTTGATGTTAGATGTATAGCACTTGCAGTGAAAGCAACTACTGTTAAGTAACTCTTACCAGGGATCTAATATATTTATATATTATTTATACAAACATACATTTATCCAATTCCCTACAAAATTAAAAAGCAAAAAGAAAATTTGTAGAATACTTTAGTAGCTACTCCTATAACTCATCAGAAGTTAGTACTGCTACCTATTCTTATTGAACTCCATAGTTCATCTTATCTTCATTGCTCTCCTGAAGAATAACTGAGGATGAGTTATCTACTATGTCTGACCCCAAAAGGAGAAAGAGAATTATTTAGAAAAGCTGGAGTCTGTGAATATTATAGCCACCTTCTTAACTAATTATTGGTTCCCACAAAACAAATCTCATGTGATAAGAGACTCAGAGACCAGAAAGAGAGTGAGAATGAGGGGGGGGGGGGAATGAAAGACTTCACACTACCATTATATGCTCATCTACCATTTTTCCCAGGCTTTGCTGACTTGATCCTGAATTAATGAGCCTGTTACATGATATCTAATAAAAATGACTGGAGTAGATACTGTTTGGGAAATGCCACATACTTGGTTCAAGGCTGAATCAATTTCATCTCTATTTAATACATGCTTGTTTTCTGTCTCTCTTGTCTCCTTGCAGCCCATGTCTCACCTTTTTTTTTTTCCTCCATCTGGGAAACTTATCTCCTAAAATGCTACCATCAATCAGCCAAAGACACTTCCCGACAGAGCGTCTGCCAGTATGACTGAGCACAAGTAGTCACTAGTTTGGGGATGCCTCCCACACTCCCTAGAGCTGTGTGTTTTTCTAGCCTGCCTAACCACATAAGCGCAATTTGGGATATTTATACTAACCTACAGTTTCTACTGAGATAATAGCACTACTTTTACACAACTAAGCATAAGATATAAGATGGATCACTATGGAATAGTATGGAATAAAAATGGCATATGTTGCTGGTCTACCTACTTTTAACATTATTTCTTTGGATTTTACATTTTCACTCATTTTGATTTGCTTTGGCTCAGTGCCTGCCCTCAAAGAATACAAATCCAATGCTTATAATGCCTTCACTGATAAGTGTAGCCACTCCCATTTTCTAGTCTTTTATGTTACTGTTATTACTAATAACATCAAGCCTGTAAGCTTAAATTTTGAAGCATGAAAGGAAAAAGAAAAGAGAATAAAAGTTGCATTGGCCACAGAAGCCCAGAAGTGGTGGTAAGGAAGGAAAGAGGGGGAGCAGGAGCCAAGCTGTGCCATCTCCCACAAAGTTCCAGTCGTGTACACACCCACCAGCCACAGCACAAGAGGCTGTGCGTGGGCACAGGTGGGTCCCAGCTTCTCTGGCTGGATGCGGCTTAAGCACTGAGCCTGAATGGAGACCTTCATTGCTGTTTGCTGTTTTTGTTGGCCAGTAGCCATGGCAAACATTTGCAGGTGGCTTGGCCAGATTTTGACACTTAAATACTTGAGGTTGTGATAAAAATCAGAATATTACTACAATATGGTTCTGTGCAGCCTCACACACAGAGAAAAAATATAAAATAAGGAAAAAAGCTATCTGCAATTTCAAATGCTCATTTAAAGACACAGTCTCCAGAGAAAACTCATGTTTTAAAATAAGTACTCATTTCCTCTTTGCTGAGAGAAATAAAAGAGTCAACTATCCCCAAATGTTACCACCTAGAGTTTCATACTAAATGCACTGGTGAGATGGGCTGGATTTTTTTCTTGCCGAGCCCCCACGATCATCCGGGCACAGTTCTGGCTGGGTCACATGGAAAAAAATGGAAATGACAGATGTATTGGTTTGAATCAACATAGTAAGCACAACAGGGAAGAATTTGAAGAAAAGAAATAGCCTCCTTCAAGCTTGGCAATGAAACAGAGTTCTCAAAGTGACAATTATCTCCTGTAACACACTAGGAGAGACATACAACACACCAAGTTAGGAAATAAATGGAAAAAGAGAGTGTGTTGGGGGGGGTCACATGTACCAGAGGAACACCCCCATCTACCCAGGCAGAGTGACACAGGCTACAGATGTCACCCAAATGTACAGTCCTGGGCCAGCTGGGTAAATTATTGACAGAGTCAACATCCACCTTAAAATTTAGTGCTAACCCTTAAAAGACTGTTTCATAAAAACCAGCATTGTAGGAACAATGGGTGAATGCTAAGGGCCTCCGCACAGGGAACAGGGTAGAGTGTGAGGGCCGAGGGGGCAGGCAGGAGAACTCCAGGGGGGAAGGAATGCTGTAAAACTGCTAGTAAACTCTAGCACATTTTATGTTTTTTTTTTTCCCCTTGAAAGAAAAATAAAATATTTATAATTAGCTTGCCTAGCTGTGAATTGTCTGCTCAAAGCCAGGCCCTTAGAGTGAAGGAGTCCCTTGAAATTTGGATGCTGTCTTTAATGAATCCATCCTGCCCTCCTGGCATGCATGGGTTCTTACTCTAGATAATGGCAACATTTGCTTTTATAGTCATAAGAAGAAAAGAAATTTTTCCCAAGGATTCTTGCTTATTGAGCATTGGTTTTTTTAAACAAAGCCAAACATCCAATGACCAGATTGACTTTTGGTTTCTTGAACGGGAAATCAAAGGTACCTATGGAAAACTCAGAGAAACAGTCATTACCTATGGCTCACATACCTTAAAATGTTACAACCCATCCTGATGAGCTGAGAGACGTGAGACACAAGGTACTCATTCTAGAACATTCTGAGGGACAAGCCAAAGCTCATTGTTGGTTTGGGATTTTTACCAGTGTGAATAACAAAGGCATGTGGGCACACTGACAAACTGTGGAGCAGCTTTTACACTTCTTTTTAAATCACCATGACCAATAATCAACTGAAAATTCAAACTAAATTCTGATGCTTGCACCAAACACAGTGAGCTTCTCTTCTTGTTTTTAAGCAGATTCTGGAAACATAGAATAACTAGTTGTCCACATCCAACTAGACACATTTATCATGGTTTTTTGGATTAAATTAGTACCTTTTTTTCCTAAGAACCCACGTCCCTTTTAAATCCTTTATTTTGTCTCTAACGTTGTGAGATTAGAAAGAACAGACTCCACCTTCATTCTGGAACTAAGGAAGAGGGGCCAGAAATTTTGCATTTCTAAAACACTGCTGGGTGATGCCCATGTTGATGATGCGCAGGCCACACACTCTGCCCTGCAAGGGGCTAGAGTATTACTCCCATGATACCAACACCTGAGAGCAATTTGAATCATACCTTAGGATACATGTGATGGGATTCAGTGACGGGATGCTTCCACCAATTTTCCCTCAATGCCACACTATTGTGTTTTTACATAAATGAGAGGGAGGGAGCCTGTTTCCTGGGTCTAAGAAATGAGCATGGACCTAGATAGAGCTAAGGGAGGGCTGATAATTCTTTTTACAAAGAAGGGTCAGAGGTAAGAGACTGTGTAAGACACAGTGAATGCAGGTGATAGCCTGAGCAGCTTCTGGGAAGGCAGGGCACATGGAGGGGGCAGGCAGGCTGGAGAACTTTTCTCCAGCATTGTCAACATTTGTCCTGAGTGCTCAGTTCTGGCCTCCATAACATGCACAAGTTTGTCTGCGATTGTCTTAAAGTTTACAAATCCTCTCTGAAGATAAGAAGATACAGAATGACTTGCTCTCTTCCACATCCAAGGTCAAAACAGCTTCCAACAAAATGAGACTCTCTCCCTCCACTCATCAAAAGCATCACTCCGGGCTGTCAGCAGTATCACACCAACAAGGAGAACCAACAAATCTGAGTACCAGAAACAAACAGAAAGTCCAGAATGTTCTCTGAGCACCAGCCAGGGCTCAGAGACAGCCAAGGGAATCTCCTTACCCAATCTGGCGGTTGGTGGACGGTGCCTGTGTGATCACGGAGCTGGACTGGGGTGATGGCATGGCTTGCTGAATCACAACGCTGGTATCATGGTTGGGCATCCGAGTGCTGCCAAGCTGATGAGCTCCAGGCCCTGTCATGGCCCCGCTGACTGTATTATGCATTGAGATATTCTGCCCAAAGAAGACAGAGGAGAAAGGTCAGTCGGAGGCAATGTTTCATGCTACTCCCAAGCTCTCAAAGGCCAAAACTGGGAATCTGGTCATGTCAACTAAATAGAAAGTTATGACTTCTGGCAAGCCTTGGGCCCATTCATCATGCTATAACTTACAGTTGCGAGGAGATGAAAAATAATTACTCACCCTCAGCGTAACACACAAAAGGAAATGCCTTGAAGTCTGCTTATCACTCTGCCGCCATCCTGAAGTAAGGTTTACATCAGGGATATTTAGTGCATACCTTTCTTGACTCAGTGTGATACATATTGCCTTGGATAGTGATTTCTGAAGTAAGTGCATAATACGTGATTTAGTGCAGTTAGTTCTATGTCCTGCTTCAAATGACAATCACACTGGATTACTTTTTGCTTTGTTTTTAGTCCTGGAAGAGTGGCCAACCATATGTATTTTCTCCAGGAAACCAATACTTTTCCCAGTTGTAGTCTGTGTACTTAACAACCTGTGGAATGGGGATGACCTGAACAACTGAAAGAGCATCTGAAATCTGATGACAAGAGGAAAAGTTGCAATGTTCTAGTGTATTTCCATAAAATCAGTCGCTAACAATTGCATGGAACAATGGAATACAGAACCATGTTGCTTGTCTGCTTCTGTGTTTACTATCTCTTCCTCTAGAATATAGAATGCCTATTCTCAAACTACCCCATGGTATTTGGAGCAGAGTAGACATTCGATAATCACATATTGTACGAATAATATGAAGGAACCAGTGAAACATCTGAGTTACTTAAAGGAACTTGAATAGGGACTCTTTCATTTAAAATTTTAAATATAAGGTAAAATATACAAAATACACCTGTGCCATCCCTCAAATCGTTGATGCAAAAGCAGAGAGAGTTCGAGGCCTGCCCAGACAACATAGAGAGTTCAAGGCTAGCCCTGATGACATAGCAAGACATTGTTTCAAAAAAAAATTTAAAGATGGCCTAAAAACCAGTTCTTGTTGTCACTAGGACAATAAGAGGGAATGTATACTGATGGAGAAGAAGGACTGATTGGTGCACTGGGACTGAAATGTGATAAAGATATTCAGAAGCCAGTAAAGAAAACAAGTGCATGATCAATTGAAGTAACAGTTAAGGACTATGAGAGAGACTCTGTGAACAGCCAGGGTGCAGCCCTTTAGCCCAGCAGGGCTGGGGCACACCACAGGTCAGGTGAACAATGGGTTGAGGATGGAGGAAAGAAATAGAGCATCACTAGCAATTTGCTCAAGGAAAAAATACGTATCTGTCTTCACTTTGGTGTTTCAACGTATGAAATGATGGTGCTAACATGTGAGGTATGGGGCTGGCATCCATCGCATGGCATCTTTCCCAGGTTTCTGATGTCTACAACCTGACCACACAGTTTGTCAGCTGTCCCAATGGAAAGTGGGCACCTGGCTTAGACTGTGAGCTGACTGTGTCATCAGGGGATCCCAGAGGCTTAAACGTATACATGGTCCAAAGGCTGCTTTTCTCTACTGGGAAATTTTCCTGATGTGGGAACACACTGTGGTTAGGAGAGGTAAGATGAAAGGTGATGGTGATTTGCCTTAGGGTGGCAGTGGACGCAGGGGTCTGCTTTAGTTCTTTTTATAGGTTATAGAGACTCAGTAAAAATGATAAAAAGAAAATAAAGGTAATTATGCTATTTCTTCTGAAAGTGAGCCTTCACAAACTTATTTCCCCAGGTCTTAATGAAGTCCTAATGAGGTACACAGTTTTAGGTATGATTTTTCCCACTACTTTGATTCCCACTACTTTGATTCTCAAAGGCACTCGACGTTATTTTTTGTGCTCTTAGTCACCTACTTTGTTAATAATAGTTCTGAGGTCTGGAAGAATTTTTGACTCTCTGTATAACTATTTCCATGGTGCTGTATACCATGTACCATGTGCTATCTTTAAATACACAAAGAATGTAAATGTATAAAATGGATATAACATGTATGAGCTATCCTCAACACCTCTTCTCTTCAAATCCTGTCTGCAGTCCTCAAATTTACTTTAGATGTCCATCATCTCTTTCTATTCTTCCATCTTTCCACCAGTCTACACCCAGCACCATCATCTCTCTTCTTGGACCAGACAATGGGCTCCCAAGTGGCCTCCTTCATTACTTCCAACTTATTTTCCTCCTTCTTCTCATACTGCTGCTATGGTGAACTCTTCAAAATGCAAGACTTGTCACGTAGTCCACAGCTCCCACAATCCACCTCCCACCTTGAACCACTGAATGGTTTTGCATGGTCTGGGAAGTACCAACAGCACTCTGTATAACCTCCAAGGTCCATCTCACCTCCCAGTTCATCTCACACCACCTTCACTCTAACTCTCTGTGACTCATCTCATCCTTCTGGACTTTTCCTGCTCCCAGTGTGACCTTGTTCCATTACCACACCACGTCTTGTGTATGCTTTTTTCTGACACCAATGCTTTTGCTCTGACTCTACCTTCAACTCTCAGTCTGAGCAGCATGTGGGAAAAGCCTCCACTGCCCTTCCTAGTGATAGACACTATTTCCTTTTCCTTTATGGGACTTTTCACAAGTTTATAATTATCTTCGATTTCTTGATTAGTAGCCATTTCTCTCCTCATTAGAAGTACAACAAAAGAAGGAACTAAACTTGATTTTATTCTCCATTGTGTCTCCACTGCCTAGACCAGTGCCTGGCATAAATAGGTGCTTGACAAATACAAGATGTATGAGTGAACTATAAAATAATATTCCTAGAAAATCCAGGATGATAAAAGCTTATCATTTTACTCTCTGGTAAATTGAGAATGCTAATGTTCTGTCTGTTCACCTTGCAATCTGAAATTATGCTCACTATATTAGAGTTTTAGGTACTATGGCACGTGTTCAATCATGGGCTGGAGAAATAGAAAGGGTCAGGATTAAGAAAGCCACATAGTACATAGGCTGGCAAGGAAAGTCTCTGAAAAATGTTAAATGAGCCCTTGAAGGAAGATGCTGAGAGTGGGGTTCCCATCTTTGACCACTTTGGCACAACTGACCAACAAATGTTCTTCATATCCACAGTAGAAACCAAGGAAAATTAGCCTTATGCTGCAACACAAAGAACCAGATTTGATTTCTTCAAAGAAAAGCATGTTCAATAAAAGAGGTACAGCTACCTTTCAGAATAAAAGCTGAAATGATTAGAAAAAAGAAAAATTACTATCTGTAAATATATCTCACATTCTCACCCACCAACAACATTTTTCAATCCTTAAAATTTTTATTAATGCATATTAATTGCATATCCTAATAGGGTTCAGTGTGATACTTCCATACATGTATATACATACATTGATCAAATTGAATCTCCCCACCAAGATTTTAGATAATTTCTTTGTCTCTGAGGTTCCACAAGATAGAAAAGGCTCCTGAAAGTCATATTCTATCTAACCCTTTAATAATCTCCTCTCTTCCTCACACAAAATATCAGCAAATTCTTCCATCTTCTTCCCTAGACTCAGAGAATAATTTCAAAACATTTTGGAAAAATAAGCAATCCAGCAAAAACATTATCATCTCACATTTAAAGATGACTTTTTTCTTTAAGCATTACATAGTAACTCAAACATGAAATTATTTCCTTAGGTCACATTGTCCCAACTATGGACTCAAAACCTGTCTTAATTGATAAAAGAATAGTGTTTCAGAAAAATTAAATATCCAACATGAAAAATACAAAAAGAAATGGATCTTCCAAAATTGTTTTTATTAGAGCAGGTGGGTAGATTTGAAGCTATTGGAGCTATGTCACTGAACGATGACATTGGATGAATGTCAGTAGACAGACAAGGATCACAGGTGCTCCTTCAAGTTCAGCTTTTGGCCTTTTCTTGTTCAATGTTTTTATCAACAGTTTAGATGAAGGTATAAAAATTATGCTTGTCAAATCTGCAGTTGACATAAAATTGGGAGGCAGACTAATGTTCTGGATAGTGGAATCAGGTTTTCTTCAAACCAACTGTCTGATCTGGCCTCCAAAAATGCTAACATAAATCTAGACTGCTTTAGGAGAAGTGAAATGTCCAGATCAAGGGAAGTAATTATTCCACTGTACAATAAGTTGGATTGACCACATTTGGCCACCACATTTTAAGGGGGAAATTGACAAATAGGAGGGAATGAAAGCAATGAAGGCATCCAAAATACATTGCAGGAAGAATGGTAGAGAAATCAGGAAATATTTAGTCTAAAGAAGGGTAGACTTAGAGGGTCATGTTAACTGCCTTCAAATATTTGTGGGATTAGATAAAGTCTGCATTGCTCTGTAATTCAAAACATGGGATTTTAATGATAAAAGTCAATAATAACTACAATTTGAGTACCTGTTTTAGAGCAGGCACTATGGTAAATGCTTTATAAATCACAACTCTAATCTTCACAATGACCCTTCAAGGTAGGTATTACTGTCTTCATTTTAAGATGAGAAAAGAGCAAAACTCTTCACTGTCACCATACCAGGCCACTCTCTCTGGCCGCCCTTACAATTTTCAGGATGATGCTTTAAAGATATGAATTTGACCTTCTGCCAAATAAATTTGCTAGTATGTACAGATACCCAAAGACTAAGTAAGTTTCCTTATAAAATGCTAAGTTTCTTGGAACTTGAGCAAAGTTAGGACTAGGGGCCATCCGTCAGAGATGTCACAAAAGGATTCTTTCAAGAGAGAAGATGGCATCAGATGACCTCCAAGGTCTCTTCTACAGCTAAGATTCTCTCATGTATAATATGTGGTTCATGCTTTGGCTCACATATTTCCAGATGATTAGTAATGTATAATAATTTTGAAAATATACTGGTGTAAGAGTTAGGAGGTCTCTTCTAGTATACTCTCTCTTCCCTTCCTGGTAGCCATATAACCTGGATAAATCATTCAGCCTCTCCAAGCTCAGTAGCCTTGTCATTAAAATGAGTGGCTTGGAGTACACGGTCTCCATGATCTTTTCCAGCTCTCATATGACACAAGTCTCTTCTCTTTTTACATTTTATGAGATACTAAATATCCAAACAGACTTTTAAAACTATGATTCATGGGCCTACAGACTTCAATTTTTCTCTACAACCATAAGCTTTTGTAGAAGTGAACCTTCCTAAAATGATAGCTCTCCACCAGACCCAAGGAATCACAATGCAAGAAATGGATCTAACAAAAAGTACAAACTCTTAATCATCAGAGAAGAAAGCTCCACAAAAAATTATCTTCAACTAAAATTTTCCCTCTTTGGTGGAAATTTCTTAGCATGTTCTTTGACTTCTTCCTCCCTTCGGTGTCCTGCAGTACTTTGTTCTCCATTCATTGTTCTGACATAAAGGGTATAAATAGGATGAGAACCAGGCAAATAATGAGTCTTGATTGCATACTCAGTGAGCTTGAGGTAGAGTGGTAATTGTCTTCCTGCATGCATGGACTTGGAATACAATATGCAAAGAGCAACCCAGTGTATATTAATGCACATCCATGTTCATAAAAATAACTATAATTTCAGGGTGTGGTAATAAAGCATAAAGGAACGTGGACCACAATTGAAAGTGAAGGCTAGAGCATACAGGAAAAATGAGATTTATTCCCACAAGGTCCTAAAATGTTATTTTCAAATCTATATTCCATCCAACTGCCAATGTGAAGAGATTTTATGGGTTTCTCCATAAAGAATGAGGGTCATCTCCAACGTGTGTTTACAAGTCAAGTTGTGCAATCTTGGATTTGTCTGCATGTTAATGATGCCCAAGGAAGTTATGAAGACTTTCAAAACCTTCAGATGTAAACATCCATGAGCTGCATCCAAAACATGCCCAAGACATTCACAGAAAAACAAAAGTTCTAACCCTTCTTGAAGGTGCTAGGCTTTCTGGAAAGGTAGAAAAGATGTTAGAAGGTCATGAATCTTCCTTTTGGTGTTCCTGGGAGGTGTATAGGTATTTTTTTGGACCTCGCTAAGGCAGAAGGCTGCTCTATAGCTGAGGGTATAGTGAGATCTTAGAGGAGACAGGGAGAGGAAAGAGCACCCAAATCTTTGCAGGCCACTTCATCTCTCTAGAGCATTCTCCTCAGCATAGTCACACAAAGCAAGGTGGACAACAGATAAGGGGACATCTCAGGTAACAGCTGCAGGAAGGAGAATGGGAGGAGAGTGTAAGATACTGTGAAATCTCCAGTCTTGATACATGCCTTTGCTCTGCTTTTTCAGAATTTATTATTTATTCCCAAAGGATTCTAAGCAGTGCAAAAGGAAAACAAGAGAAATGGAATCAGGAAGACCTAGGTTCAAGTTCACATCGGCTCCATATCATCTACGGTATTTTATTTCAGTTCTCTAAGCCACACCTTTCTCATATTTCAAGCAGAGACGATCATTCAAAGGACGAGATTATGATCAGGGTCATGTGAGATAACAAATGTTCCAGGATTTGACATCAAAATACGTTCTTTTCTTTCATTAAAATTCAGAATATGAAGCTCAGAGAGAAAAAATATATTCTGGTGACTATTTCCCATGATTGATATGAGTAGAAATAATTTTAATAATGGTTCATACTTACGTATCCTTACTGTATGTCAGAAAGTTCATTTAAACTTCATCACCAGTCTGAGAGGAAGATTTGGCTATTCTCTCCCACTTTTACAAATAAGGGAACTGAAGCACGGAAAGGTTAAGTGAACTGATCCAAGTCATACAGGCAATGGTTAGTATAGTTTAGACCTGGATAGTTGGGATTCAGAGCTCTTAACCAAGTTCATAACTACTAAGCCACACTGCCTCACAAGTCTTGAGATACAACGATTCTTTTGTGGAGAATAACAAAGCAAAAAATAAAGTATGCCTGCATTTCTTACAACAGACATTAAAAGGAGTAATAAATTAATTCTGGCATGTGGTCCTAAAAATTATAGTGTATCTGTCACAGCACTAATGTGATTCAATGTCATGACCACCATCTTCAAAACCTCAAGAAGCCTGGGAGTTCACCACTAATTCACTTCAAAATGGCTGACTGGTGTCCTTGCCTGAAGAGCACATACATTCTGAAGAGAAGGAAGATACCGCAGCAGGTGAAGGACAGCTTGTGACCCATAATGCCCTTGACCCTCACCCATCACCAGAAGCAGACACCTTGAGGGAGCTCTGGCCTAGAGTCTGTATGCCACCAAGCAGCAGATTCCTTCTATTGTTTGTGCTTTCCTCCAATCCCCAGACTCCTGTCATTCCTCCTAATACCAGGGTTGAGGCAACAGAGCCCTGAAGCATCCCTGTAAGCATTTTATAGCTATTCATTTAATACCATAGTAAAATACTCAAGACAATAAATGTCTTCTCAGGTGCCACCCTTGACTGTGAGAAACAGTTTCCAGGTGTCTCTCAAAGATCCTGCCCTTCCTTTTCAGCTCCTCTCTGCCTGGGACTGTCCATGTGTCTGCTCTCATCTCCCCTTTCATTGTGTTAGTTTTTTCTGCTAAATATAATCACATGGTGCTACAGTTTGGATATGGTTTGAGTGTGCCCCTTAGGGGTTCATGCATTGTAACTTAATCTCCATTGTGAGGAATTAAGAGGGGAGAAACTTAATCTAACTGTGGTGTTTAAAGGTGGGGCCTTTGGGAGGTAGTTAGGAGTTGATAAGATCATCAGAGTGGGGGTTTCCATGATTGAATCCTAGTGGCTTAATAAGAAGAGGGAGAGGGGCAAGAGGATATAAGCACACATGCTCCCCCAACTCCCACAGCAAGAAAGTCATCACCAGATGCTGCTCTTTGACCTTGAGCCTCCTGAACTGTGACCCAAAATAAACCTATTTTTACATAACATGTCTAGCCTGTTACTATTAATAGAAAATAAATCAACACTTTGAGGTTAAAAGGAAAGAAATGATCATACCATATCCAGGTTTCTAGAATTAGAGTTGAGTCAATGTCCATGCCTGATGAATCTTCAGATACTTTGGATATTAGAAATTTGTCTCATGTCACTGAACATGATGGGACCTAACTTGCTGCTCACTAGTAAGATCTCTAATTCCTTAAGAATCATGCAGAAAGCTGTACATTCCATCAGCCCCAGACTACTGAAACACTTGTACTGGCCACCCACCGTCTCCAACTCACACTTCTGAGTCTTTCACAAGCTGGTTCCTTCCAAGCTTTGCAATGTCATCCTCTAGCAACATGTCCCGCCTGTCCCCGCCACCACTCACCCACACGGGCTTTGATGCTTCCTGACAATCATGCCTCTTTTTCACTCCTGCACATGATACTTCCTCTTTGCAACCAATTCCTTCATCCTGTAAGACCCAGTTCCAATGTTCCCACTACTGGAGAATCTTCCCCCACTCTTCTTGGCCTGCTTAGTTTTACCCTGCTCTTTGTAATCACCCTACCTTTTCCACACCTTCAGCAGAGAGCCCGACCCTTCTCCATAGCACTTTCTTGTGGAGCAAGGAATGTGGTGTGTTCACCTGCAAATACCCAGAGCCAGCCTCTGTGGCACAGAACACCCTCAATTATTCAGCAAACAAGTAAGCAGCATGGGATCTAAGCAAGTGTACAGCTTCTGTGTGTTTCCACTTTTTTGTTTCTTGAGTAGAGACAAGCTTTTGCCTGAGGCTTGCGTAAAGACAAAATTAGGTAATACAAGTACAGCAGTTAATGCAGTGCTGGACACATCTCCATCAAATGTCAGCAACCAGTTTTACAGTTATTCTTATCATCACCACTCCCAGTGCTAACACCAGCTCTCCACTGGGTGGAATCAATTCACTACTGCTTTGTCCTTCGCCACATCCCATGTGTCTTTCTTTCAGAGCTCTTAGAAGAGCTTCAAATGTTCACTTATTTTTAAGGTCAGTCTTCTTCTTGCTATGAATGCCTTGACTGCAGGGATAGGGTCTGACTTTATATTGCTCTCCTTGGAGTCTAGTACAAGGCCAGCCACATAGATGTTTGCAGAGTGAATATATAGAAAAGAACAACTAGTACTGTAGAAACAGCTGATTACTTGTTGCAGTCAGCCCACCATTTGAGGGAATGCAGATAGAAAGAGAAAGAAAGGACAAACACAGGAACCCGAGAGCCATTCTTTCACACACATGCTCGCACTACAGCAGAGATGGTGTCCAGAGTTCATTGTACACGCACTGAAGAGTAAAGCGCTGGCCAACAGGTCTGGATTTTCATTCAAACTCCAATATTAAGCACATGATCTTGCTTGACTTCTCCAGTCTGTCAACTTGGATCTCATGTCTCTCCTTTTCCTTGCTAGCTCTCTCATTCTGAAGGTTTAATTCTTGCTATCCTGATCATACAATTTCTTCTTACTGCTCTTCCACCTTCTATTCCTTCTGGTCCCCCTCGGGCCTCTCCGCATGTCATGTGCACTTGACTGATGTAATACAGCACTTTCCTAATGCTACTCACTGGCTCAACAACATGCTATAGCTCCTCGCTGCTTTTATTAAAAGCCCACACTTAACCTTGCCTTCAAAATATCCAGCCTCATCTCCTAACACCATTCACTCTGTAAACCTTCAGGACCCACTCACTATGACTCATGAATGCAGATTCGCATCTTCACACATTTGCCTGCATTTTCCCATGGCTGGAATTTCCTCTCTTCATCTCTGCCCAGCTAGATCCTACTCTCTCGACCAGGAACATATTAATTGATGGACAGCATTTTCTCAAGTACAAAATGAGGTTAGAACACCCTTGATTCCTTTAACTATAAAGTGAAGAAACAGTAATGGTTCGAAAAGAGCTTTAACCCTTCGACTTTGTAACATCCGTAGTATTTTATAGCTCTGTTCTTCTTTCCTTTGATCTCATTTGCAGAACAAGTCCCTTCTCTTCAAATTCACCATGAATGTCACTTTCTCTGTGTTACCGCCTTATCTAAAGGCACCCTTCTACTTCCCTCCCCAGAACACCAATCTTTTCCTGTAAAGCATATTTCACAATGTGCACTTGTTAGTACTATTATTTCCAGTTTGCTGTATTATAAATCCCAGGAAGGAAGGGACAGTACCTGCCTTGTTTCTCCTCTATCACTTATGTCTAGCTCCATGCCTGGTGCAGAACTCAGTGACCTTTGGCTGACTGACCAAATGAATTATGATTTCTAAGGTGATGATATGGGAATGCAGATATATGACTTCGTCTTGTTTAAGTCAGGCACGGGGTCATCTTAAGCCTGGGATCCTAACAAAAGCAGATAACATTTGCTCAAGTACAAAATGAGGCTAGTCCTCATAAGTCATATCAACCCACAGAGACCAGCACGTGACTCAACTGGCTCCTTGAATGGCCATGGGTCCGATCAACTCAAAGTAGAGCCTCTGACCACAGTGAGGCAGGCTAGGCACTCCTAAGCACCCAGGGGATGGACCGGAAGAGCCAGCGTGATGCGATTGGAAACAAGAAAGAGACTGATGAGCTAAGGCAGGTGAGATGAATGCATGGCAAAAATGACTTTGCCAGGCTCTCACACCTGTGTGATTTAGGGGAAAAAGGGTCTTTAAAGTCCTGAGAGGGGAGCTGAGCACACAGGGAAGTACCGAGAAGTCACAACAAAAGCCTGCTCTGGCAGTGCATGAAGCAAATGATGCATTCTAAAATTACTAAAATTTCTCTCCCTTCCTTACCAGAACTTTGTCAAGTTACTAAAAGTAAGAGGACATACAAACCAACCATAGGGATGCTGAGGGGCCTATTGCTTCAGCATTTCAAAGAGAATCAAACACTTAATGACCAGAAACATAAACACAGCACTTTCTTGGAAGCTGCTTGTGATAAGTTACAGAACAGGGGAGAGACACCCCTTTTTGGCCTTTTCCTTGCTCCAGCTGCACCTCCCAAAAATGCTGGAGGGGAGGTCTGGCCAGCTAAGATGGAGTTGCTGGAAAACTCCATTGCCCGGAGCCTTGGTTAGGCTTCTGCATTCCTGAATACTTGGCAGTGCCACTGCTCTTACCATAAATTAGCAATGCTATCTTCAGTGGGGAGGAAAATGTGTTACAAGATAATCTTCCTCCTCCAAACAATAGAGACAGAGCTCACACTTTATTTCACTTTGGTGAAACCCGTCAGGTGGCTCTCCATGAACAGCTTTGCTTTGTAGATTGTTCAGTACTTCACACACATAAATTACTGCTGTGCTGTCCTTATGATCAGTAGGAATTCAGCCGCCTCTTTGTATCTTAGGAAGTGGCTGTTTTACTGGGCGATAAGTACCTTTGAATTGCTACTGCTTCCAACCAAACTGAAGCGCTGTTCCTGTTATTTATTGAATCTTAGAGCAAAACTCCAATGATGTGACAGAGAAAATCGGTGAGAGGTTTAGACTGTCACATGCAATGCTATCCTGATATAAAGAGATCACACTTTTCTCTGAAGCATAGTAAACTGCACAGGACTTCTCATATGCACAGGGCATACTGCCACAACTGTGCACAGCAGTGTTGCCAAAATTGCAGTCAAACAGAAAGAAAGTGAGGCCTTGGTTAGCCCACGAGGGGACTTACCGCAGGTAAATGTACAGTTCTGATTGGAGAGTTTGACTGCTGAACCACTTGGGATCCTAGCAGACCCAGGTGGCACACTCAAATTGGGTAACTGGAGCAGTATTTAATAAAGGGGCTGTTTGTAGAAGTGTGAGCAGAGTAAAGAGAAGTCACAAAGAGTGCAACCCTGGGGCTAGCTTCAGCTTAAGCTGTTAGCATCCTCTGGGTCATATGAGGAAGGCAAAGGAGGGACTGCTAGGACTCAGGGGAGAGAGAGAGGTTAGAAGGATAAGGGTAAATGACACAGCTCTGCAGAGAGGATACTTAGCGAGAGCTGTGGACCCTGTTCAAAGGAGGCAGCTTACTGAAGGCGTCAGGAGTGGACACCAAGCTCTGTCTCCTCCCTCACTAGACCCCACTGTGATGCCCGGTGGCCACCGGCCCAGCCTGATAGCAAGGTACAAGTTGAAGGCGCTAATCAATGGAGTGTGCCTGGTGGCCTTTGACAGCAGACAACATAGTGGAAATGAACTCGGATGGGTAATCAGAAATGCCTAGTGCAATTATGTCTTCATAAACTCATATTACTTTTATTTTACAAACAATATATTTGTAATACACTGTTTTGCTAGAGAAATTTATACAAGGAAAAAATGAATGGAAAGGAAAATATCACACATCATCCTAACATGCAGAAGCAAAACTAATATTTTATTGTGTCTGTCCAGATGTTTTCTATATATACATATATAGTAATATATATATATATATATATATATGGACACACACACACACACACACCTTCGGCTGTCTAAGGAACTCAAAATATCAGAAACCTGATTTTGGGACTCAGTGATACATTTTTCACTCTACCCCACCTCCTATTACTGAAAAAGAAATAAATTATCTAACTCTTTTCTTTCACTTGATTTTAAACCATCTAAAGTTAGACTGCCACTAAATGAACTTGCTCTACATTTACTTATGCATTCAGAATATCATGACTGGACTGATAAAAACAATGGAAGGCAAAGCTAAGACGTGCCTGCCCCGTACTGTGCCCAAGTAACCCAGCCCCACCCCACACAGATGAGCCCAGACAAGCATGGCTCCTTGAACACAGTTATGCACCCTGAAAATGAGGTCTCGCTTTAAGGCCACAGCTTCCTATTTGTCTACAATCCTCCTGGCAAAACAGTTGAGTTTGGAATAAGAAGGGCTTTATATATAAGAATCGCAGAAGGAAGAATTTGGCACCTGGTGTTTATGTACCATAAAGCCATTATGGTGCTGAGCTCAACACTGCTTTCTGCCAAAGTTGCTGGGCAGGAGGAAAGTAGGTGCATCTAGGAGTTGCATTTCTCTACCCTAGACAACCAGGATTTATGACTTGCCAAGCAGAAGCGCTAATGTCATGAAATATTTTTATTCAGGTGCTCTCCCCCGGCAACCTCCCATTCTTGTGTTATGGCAACAAGTCTGTAGGCTCCTGGTCTTTGGAAATTGTAACATTCTTCACAAGTTGACTCTGGGTTCGCTTTCATTCTACTGTGCTCTGCTGACAATTCAAGGTAGGACAAAATACAGATCACTCGGAAGACTAAGTGATAATATTTCTAAGCCCAAAATAAAGACGAGATCTCAGGGGAGTCGGGGACGCACGTAAGAACCACAGCTGCAGCACTGGAGCCTTCAGCGAGGCACAGGACCAAAGCCCTTGTAGTTCTCCCCCTGCATTGAGGCTCCTTTTCTTATGCTGATGAGAGATATGTGTTTGCCTATTTGTTCCAGAGACCAATTTTTTAAAAAATATTTGACTGTTGTCTGGCTACTTTTAGAGAAAACCAACTGTAGGCCTATGTAGTGTAGTACTCATGAAATGGTCTTGAAACCCCTTTAGATGTATTTAGAAATTTAAATCTGCCCTATAATGTCAATAGAATATCAGTACAAAATAACCTTTGCAAAAGTTTATAATGATTGATAAAAGGCATGTTTAGGACAAAAGATGAACTGCAAAACATTGGGTATTTTTCTATGATCTTCACCCATAGGAAGCAGCTCTGCCTACAAGTCAGTTATTTAGTTATATCTAGGACGGATTTCTCTGGGTAGCTACTACTCTATCAACTCCATTCTCCTATCCAGTGAGCAACAATGTTTGGAGATAAAATCTTATCTCTCATCTGCTGGCCTAGGAAAAAACACTAGTCCTTAGAACTGTGAGGTCCTTATGAATACCTTGCCCTGTGTGGTGCTCTATGAGTTCCAACATCCTTTCATACCTCCGCATTTCATTTCAGATTTAGTTATACACATTTGGAGGAAATTTTCTACACACACACACACACACACATATATATATATATAAAAATATATATATATATATAATACTGTTCACTATACCCAAGACAACTGAAAGACTGCCAATACAATGAGTCCTCACCGTGGCTAAATAAAGTTCATGGGGAAGTCAAGGAGTGGGAAGGAACGCTCAGCCAGAATGGAAGGGGAAGGGGTGCTTAAGGATTATTATCTTATTTTTTTGTGACAAGATCCAATTATATCTATTCAGTAGTACTCTCTAATTACTAGTGCAGATGAATAATGAAAGATTTCCCTTGTATTCAAGCTCTACCTGAAGTCTGCTGTTCCTCCTCCTTGGCCGATGCATGAGAACACTCTAAATTCCTACAGCGAGCACACCTAGACATTGCGGCAGGCTCAATCAAATAAATGGTCACTGAAGAAAACGGGAAAGCCTTCTGGGCCTTCAGTGAAAGGCTGTGGCTACTATTCAGCTGACCTCGTGAACAGCAGGGTGGATAGAAAAGGATTCCATCCCACCTCCAGGCAGTGTCTGCAACCAAAGGGCGTTGGCCTGTAGAGTTACAACACCTTTAATACGCAGGATTTAATTGTTAGGTTTCTCCTCTAACTTAAAAAACTGAAAAGAAACAAGGAAAAAAAAGCAGATCCACAAAAGTTAAAATAATTACTAATACTAAGGAAGGGAAAGAGACATTATTAACAGGATTAGGGACAGGACTTTAGATGGATAAACTCAAAACAGGAGGTGGAGCTTCAATGCAAGCTGGGATATAGGAAGAAAGGAATGGCAAGTGTGAAGTAAAGATTCTTCGATGATACTTCTAGGTAGCTGATCTTGGAACTTTACACTTGAAAGATACCAGAAAGCACCTTAAATTCAACTCCTTGATTTCACAAAGAAGAAAATAGAGACCAAAGTTCCTTATCTAAAAGGAGGCAGAACTAGAATCTGAATCACTAGACTTCTCATTCAACAAATGGCAGATTAGATTTGTTAGTTATGCCAAAAGGGGAAAATGACCTTGTAGTTTGTTCTTATTTGGGCTTCGATATGTTCACCCAAGAAGGAAATTACTTCATTTTGGAGAAGAGAAAAGCTGAGGGACAACTAAAGGAGGCAGGAGTTAGGATGAAATTCAGTAGGTGACCATCTGCTTTGCACAACCACTAGGGGGCTGGAGGGAAGGCAAAGGGATTCTCCTTGATGGACACCCTGGCCTTCAGGTCCAACAGCTGAAGTCTCTGAAGACACGAGACCTGAGGACACTGTTAGTTTGACAGGAAAGGCACAAATATAATACAATTAAAATGCCAACTCTGAGAGATTTATAGTATTTTCTCATTAAAAAAACCAACCCCTCAAAAGCCACCCCCTACAAAAAACAAACAAACAAAAAACCCCAAAAAAATAGCAAGGAGCTGCATTTGTTCTGACAATTCTCTCTAACACTTAAAAAAAAGTGTCCAGCACAATTAAAGCCATTTATTCTGTGCACACTGGAGTAAAGCTCTGATAAAAAGCTTAAGCTGCAAAGTGTGGCTGCAGGGACAGGAAAACACATTTGCCTCTATGGTTTCATATACAGATTGTGTCATACTTAATGCTGAAATCATAAACTATATATTTTTACCCCCTCCAAGCTGCCTATTGTGTGCTTATAAACAGGAACCTGGCAGCATGTCAGGGGTGCAAATTGATTTCCTTTCCCAAATAAAATTTTAAAAAGCAAATAAACAAGGTTATGTTGGCTAATGAAACATTACATGCCAGGCTGGGGAGAATTCTTTTCAAATGTATTTTCTTGTGCAAAAGCAACACAAAGCATCCATGAAAGGCTCTTTCATAAACAACATGTTTACACAAAAATGCATTACTTGAAAGAAAGGAAAGCTATGGTGCATCTCCCATGATATATTTGGATTGTGTTTTATGAACTAAATTAGAGGTGGTGGGAAAGGGGGAGTCCCACTGTGGTAGAGGATTTGAAAATTAACTGGAGTTGCTTGAGAGTAAGATAAAGTTATGTTCTGATCTCAGTGTTTTCACAATTTCTCATCTACACCAAAGAAGCCCACCTTGAGCATTATCTCACTGGCATGAAGGATGCTGTCAGAAAAACTAAATGGGAGCCACCATGCTCAGAGATTCAGGAAGAGCTAGCCTTGGCTGACTGGCATCGGTGGAAACATCTCCTGGAGAGCAGCCTTTCCTGGCGGAGATGCCCAGACCAGCTGGAAGCAGTTTTAGAAATCAAATACCTAGGAAGGATCTCTGGAAATTGCCTACCTCAAACCTCACTATAGAGAACTGATTTCAACTCAGCTGGAGAACCAAAGCTATCTTTACTAGACTGGGAGTCCCAGACCAAATTATCCTGTATCATCTACCTGTTTCGCTCACCTATAAATACAGTACCTTGCTGCTGAAGAAACCAGGTAGGATGAACACTGATACACAAAGTCACAAGACTTGTGGCATGTGGCTGGAAAAATGTGGGCCAATAAGGTAGAAAGTCACATGCGGGACTGCCCAGGAGAGAGCCTGGTTGCTGTCTGCCACTGGTCATATAAGGACAGGAAGATTCTCTTTATCCTACTGGGGCGCTTCCACTCAGGTTAAACTGTAACTTAATTAGCTAGTTGGAAATCAAAACAGCATACTCAGAAATCACAAGATGCCTGCAGACCCTAAGGTGTGAAGTCAAGGAGGGGGTGAGGGGTGGACTACTGTCTGTGACGGCCTGTACCCTCCCCCACCATTCCCCACTTACCAAGCAACCTTGTCCACGTCTCCGGATCACTCAGAGCTTTCTCTGCTTCACCACTTTTGAATATATGGCTAAACACTGTCAGTCTGATGGCCATGATGATTAATGAGTAATATTTATAAAACACTAAGCCCTTTCCAGCTCTAATCCTCAAATACAAATGTTTTAGAGCAAATACTCTGGGTAACAGTAAAACACAAAAAGGGTAAGTCACCAGTTGGCTGAGAATATGAGCCCAGGAACGAATTGTTGAAGGGGTGTATTTTGTGCAAGGATTCAGATGGTTGGATATCAGGAGAAGGAAAAAAACGGGAGAAGGAAGCTTTGGGTTCTTGCAAAATCTGAAAAATGAATACTATTGCTTCTAAAAGAGGCCATTAACTTCTAAGATTCTACATCCTTCTCAATAATACCAAAGATAATGTGATTGTACAAAACCTTTTTCTACGCACAACCCTAAGGCGTGTATGCCAACGTGTGAAAGCAGGCCATAAGCAAAACTTTTTTCTTATTCAAAAACAATGACACAAAATCAATCTCTGGGGGGACCGACACACCAATTGGAACCATCAACCTCACTTCCCCATTTTCTTTGGAAGAATCAAATTAATCACTGGCAAATTTGATAACAGATGTGTTTCTCAGCAAATCCACATCAAACATTCAAAAAGTAATTGCCCCCTAAAGCGTGTGGTGTTCCTATGTACACTTGGCATCAACCGCAGCTTCAGCCACTTTGTTTTTATCTAACTTGAAGCTGGAGCCTCAGGGTGATACTCCAACTGCTGCTTTAGATTATAAACTCTTAACAGCCCCTCGCTGGAGGGCACTGTGTTTATTGATGCTATGTAAGCAATTTACAGTCCCTTAATAGCGCATTCACCACAATGTTACAGTGTTTAACTTGTTAAATTATATTTAGAGCTTCAGGGAAAATTACCTCACTGGCTTCACTAGCATGCGTTATTGATATCATGCGGGAGTTATGGCCACATCCACCTGACTGGGGACAACCATGAGGACATTTTATAGGCTGGAGTCAAAGGAGGAGTACAGAATTGGAGCAGGGAAGTTAAGAGAGGAAGGGGCTGTTCAGAAAGATGGAAGATGGGGTCCCTAGGGGACTGAAGAGAGCGAGACAGCATCTCAGAAAATCTCTTCTTAAACTGGAAAGCAGAGGAAGTGTGGAAGATGAACACTGTGAGTCCAGCTTCACACTCAGTCACCTCCACGACAGGGCTGTCAATGCTCCATTCCCAGTCTCTCTGCCCATCAGGATTCATGGATCTGGGGGATGACACTGACACCAGCTACTATAGGGACTCAATCAATGGGCTTAGTGTTGAGTGTTTAGCTCTTTAGGACTGAAATATTCCAAGAGAAACAATGGAAGCATTAATGGGACACCAAGAAGCAGGAGCAGGAAAAGAAGGAGGAGAAGGAAGAACAGGAGGAGGAGAAAAGAGTGGAGAAAGGTGGGAAGGAGGAAAAGGAGGAAGAATACCAGAATCCATGGCAGGAGCCCAGTCCTTATCAGAAAAAGGCATAAAGATAAGATATTGTTGAACCTAAAGCTTAGTGATGTCATGAGACTTCTTCAGAAAAAAAGTATTCAAAATCCACCCAAGAGGAAAGGGGACAGCCACGCGAAAGTAACCAAGTGGTTGACGAGCTCTGGCACATCCTGTGGCCTCTTCTGGTTCACAAACAGCAAAGGGTCTGAGCAGAGGTGAGGAGTGCTACTGCATGCAACGTCTGTGCAAAAACAGCACTTTCTCCACAGGAAGGTTGTGTAAAAGGTTTCCCACACTTGAGACACTTAATAATAGGAAAAAAACAGGAGGTTGAAAATAACAGACAACTGATGAAATAAACAGCATCACTCACCAAGCCAAATGACTATTGTGATCATTAACAAGGTGTTAGGAAGGAAAGCAGCAGGCTGTATGTATTTTAAAAGGTAGAGAATTGGAGGAGACGAAAACACTCTCTGTATATGAGCACAGATTTTCTTACGAGTGTGCAGAGAAACTAGGTGTGGAGAGTGTCACTCTCAGAATGTAATGAAAAAGTTCAATCAGAAGTAGAAAACTCACTCCCATTCCCCTTTGACTTGATAGATTTTAATGTTTCATTTAATAATTCACATTTAATGTGTAAGATTAGTTTCCACACTGCACCCTTAGGTGTCCCAGGGTGCTGCACTCACAGGAATGTCACTAGATATTTTACATTTTGAAGGACATACAGCAGTCCTTAGCATCTGTGGACACTGTGCAAATCTGAAAGTGTCAGTGTTTCAGTGTTACCTTATACTACATAACTTTGGGTTTTATCACATCTTTAAAAGGCTAAATTTTTAGTGGTTGTTATGCTAAAAAGCCAGTACCATGCAAAAATAAATATGAAACAAAAAATGAGGGGGGTGGTGTCCCATCTGAGTCCAGCAAGGTTTGTGATGCTATGCAGAACCTGACGGCTGTGCACACACATGTCATTAAAAAGCGATTGCTGTCGAGAATGAAATAAAAAGGATTATTCTTATTCTTTTAGTATCTGTATATTGTTTATTTCAAATTGCTACTAAGATGCTTATGTACTTATTATGGCATTTAAACCTCTTACTTAGTAAGCAGAACAGGAACTTCTTTTGGTCTGGCAATGCCAAAAAAATTTGAGGCTGTCTGGAACTGAGAAAGGTTGAGAACTTATGGCCTAGGGAAAACTGATAGAAAATATGATTTGTAGTAATATTTAACAAAAACAATTGGGAAAGAAACATAATGTGGGTTAATCGGCCCATAGGACAGCTGGTCCTGTGAGTACAAGAAGAAGCTGCTATGTTTTCCAAAGGTCAGCAGCGATTCAGATGGTCTGGAAATTTACTGAGCTAGCATCATGGGGATTTCTATGTTCTGAATTTTGGAAAGTTCCCAACACACATAAGACCTAGAGCCAGATAGTTCTGCATGTTTAACTTTCTCCACATTTCTTTGGCCCTACCTATGCCCTAGCACTTAATTATGCTGCTGTGATTATTCTTCACTTTTAAGGTGGTACAGTCAATGCCATATGTCACTAACCATTTATTGGGTAAGCCTGAATGAGACAGTTTAAAACATACTAGGAGATATTTCACCAGTTATTAAGAAACCCATGAAACCAAGGTCTTCTGGAGTTTGCCAAAGTCTGGAAGCAACACCACAATGTATATTAAAGGGACCATGCTTTTAGTTGCAAAATATATGGAATAGGAAACTAAAAAGGGCTAGAGAAAACAGGCCCTTTGGATCAAAAGGAATCTTCAAGATATTCCACCAAAGCTCAGATGTTCTATTGTGTAGAAGACCAAGAGAATAGCATCAAATTCATGGCTGATTTTACAGAGTCTAAACTCAAATTGATGTTAGAGATGAGAATTGAAATGTTTGATCACAAAATATATCTAACTAAATGATGAAGAATTGCCTAGAGAATGTGTTGAAGCTTTTTGGTTTGTAACAGAGGAATAAAAAGAATGAGATATAAAATATCAAAGTCCTATTCTTAACTGTAAATATGCAACCTGATGTTATCTTCAAAATGTTGCTCTTTCTGTGATTCATTTGTGAACAGTGGTTTATTGAGCAAGATATGTGAAGCACCCCATCAGGTATTCCAAGAACCCCATAGGCCCTGTAAGCACGATCTTTGTCCTCATGGACTTGAAAAGAAAAACCTATAAATCTAGAAAATTAAGTATCAAAAGAAGACAATGCTAGACTTGTCACTAGCTTGCCTGTAAATCATTACAGATCAAATGAATGGTTCAGACAATAAGTGTCCAGAGGTGGATGGCTAATCTTGCATGTCAGCGTGGTAGGCTACAGTGACTAGTTGTTTGATCAAACAGAAACCTAGATATTTCCAGGAAGGTATTTTTTTCACATGTGATTGACAGTAGATGCTGAGCAAAGCAAATTATACTCCATATTGGGGGTGGGCCTCGTTCAATCAGTTGAAGGTGTCACAAGTAAAGACAGGTTTCCCGAAGAAGTGATTTTGCCTCAAGACTGCAACATAGGAACTTTACATAAGTTTCTGGCATAGGAATTTTGGACTCATTTCTTTACTTAAACTTTTAGGCTACTGGCCTGCTCTACAGACTTCTTACTTAAACTTTTAGGCTACTGGCCTGCTCTACAGACTTCATATTTTCCAGTCCCCCAGCTCCCATCTCTCACTACAGAATGAAACACATATATGTATTGGAATGCAGATAGATATAGATCCAATATAGATATATCTGTAGTCTCCCAATAGTTTTCTTTCTCTGCAGATTCCTGAATAAAGCAAGAAGTAATTACTGAATGTCAGAGAAAAGAAGCTCTTTGAGAAGGGCCTTAAAGAGATGGAATTTAAATAGCAGTATTTGAATCAAATGAGCTTCTTTTCTGCCATCCTCACTTTAAAGGATAAAGTAGCACTACCAAAAGTAAGATATGGCCTCCTGACCTTCAGCGAAAGATAAAATAGATGAGAAAAACAACTTCAGGACATCCTATTCCTGGATCATCCGTCCAGTGTATCATTGAACAAATCATGGTGACTACACCTAGAACTGAACACCCAGAAGCATTCTGTCTGAATTCTTTCACCAGCTCTCTTCATTTTGACATGGCCAGAAGAGCCAGTTTCCTTGGCTTTCATCACTTTTCCAGTAAATCTGAACAAAGGAATATTCAGCAATACTTGATAAAGTTCCTGCCACTTGCAAACACCATTTGATAGGTAGCAGAGATAGACAGGAAGAAGGGCATCACTATCCCATGCTCTACAAGTTTTGTGCAAATCTATCCTTAGAGAAAGAACACGTGATCTTAACTGAAAAGGCAGCAATCTTGAAAGATACATTCTGAATCTTTGTAACTATAAATAGTGGATTCCTTGTGATTTATGTTGGAGATGATTTGCTCCATATTTCTCTCGTAAGTACACATGGGTTTTTCTTTTAAATTATTGCTAACATTTTTTTTCTGGCTCTATCACTACTTAACATTTGTTGGGATTTTTTTTCCTTTTTTTCCTCTATATTCCCTGAGAATCAATTTTTAAAAAGTACATCCAATAGAAAATGAACATGAATCCAAAAAAAAAGAAAGTTCATTGATACATGGAAAGATGCCCATGCTTACTAGTAACCAGATAAATGCAAACTGAAACAAAAACAGAAAAAATAGTGGACAATTAAATGTAAGTATTGGTGGTTATATAGGAATGTAGGAATCACATGTCCATCATGGTATACATTTCTACAGTCACTCTGAGATGGAGTTAGGTAAATCAAATATGCATAAGCTGTGTGACTGTCACCCAGGTCCATCCAAGGATGGTAATTGTGACAAAGCTCCCCTCTGATATTCATGGAATGCTTGAGAAGGAATATAAATGGAAGCCCACATAGGATATGACTAAATTGGTTAAAGCTGTCAGCTGAATAGCAAAACAATCCTATTTCCTACCATGGCAAATCTGTATTTATCACGACCTGGAAGACCAGGTTTGAATTAATAATTCTCAGAACCTTGGAGCTACCCTCAATGAAACAAAGTGTGAAATATCTACAAAATGAAATACTACTGGAATGGAATTCTAACACATGCTACAACATGAACGAATACCAAAAGCATTCTACCCAACGAAGACACAACAGATCACACAGGGTCTGATTCTATTTATAAGAAATGTTCAGAATAGGCAAATCCATAAAAGCAGAAAGTACTTATGGTTGTCTAAGACTAAGAGGAGGAAGGATGAAAAGTGATGACTGAAGGGTGTGAGGTTTCTTTTGGGATAATGAAAATATTCTAAAATTGATTGTGGTAATAGTTAGATAAAATGAGTAGATTTCTACCATCAAATGCTACGTAGCACTTAGAAACAAAGATGAAGTATGTTAAAAGCATAGATCTTTAAAAATGTCACAAAAAAGGCACTACCTTTATTCCTTGAGATTTTTTATGTTTTGCCACTCATTTCTTATATATCCATGTGGGTGTCTTTTAAAGCTAATTGGAAGCCACATTCATTGGAAGCCATTGTTTTTTCCTGGTTCCATCACAATTTAAAAGTTCTTGGTTTTCCCATGAGTTACACACACAAACAACTGCGTATTTTACAAGGATACTTACAGATTTCAGAATCTATAGTAAGTGCATTAAACTTAGTGCCTATAGAAAGAGAGGAGAATAAGAATGGAAAATTGAAGATGAGGGACATCTTAACAAGGGCAGGAGCAAGGGTTTTATCTGACTAGAGATGACAATGTGCTCTGATGTGAGTTAGTTTATAGGAATGATTAATTCAACTCTTTGTACTTGAGATTTTTAAAAATTCATAAAAAGAATAAAATTTAAAATATATTATTCTTAAATACACAGAAGTATCAATGAATGGTCTACATTTCTGAAAATAGCCTAAACAAGAACAAGGAAGTGTGCCTACATCTTTTCTGAATGGACTACTATAGTGCTTTGGTCAAAAGTAACGAACTACATCCTAACTTCCCTTGGAAGGGATAAGATGCCACCAACACAGTAAGCAGGCAACGAATGAAAAAATTTATGCAAATTAATCACAGAAAAGTATTAGTCAAAAGATAATGTCGGCTCCCAAAATCCCAGGAAAAGCTTCCAAAGTACTTACATGGAGAAAAAATAAGCGGGTAGAGAGAAAAAGAAAAGCCTGTTCATTTCATTTGTTTTATTCTGTTTGGCTTTGGTTTGGCTTTTAGGCATGGGTAATAGGAGTGAAGTAAGATTTTACTTTTAAAGAAGACATTTTTCAACAATGATAACTTTGCTAACTTAAAGCGAGTTGCCTCCCGGACTATAATATTGATCTGGGCAATGCTGAAATGCAAACTCCTACCTCACTGTGACAGACAAAGACAATGCTCTCTGATGGTTTATCTGGCTCTTAGTAAGTCACCCTGGCTAATGCTCCAGAGAGGGGCTGACCCTGCCAGCCAGTGACATTATGCCGATATGTCTGTTCCTCTTCACTCCTGCAGGGGCATCCACCATAGAGCAGTTCACAGATTCATACTGTCTCTTACCACCTTTGCACATCAATTGGGTTAATGGAACTTCCCACCCCGCCCCCACAGATTCCTGACCAGGAGATGCAGAGCAGCACCCTCTGGAGACAATAGTGTATTTTCCAAATGACAGTTCTGCCTGCTCAGGACTGTGCAGGGGTGAGCCTGGGCATTATCCTGTTTTCTCCTCAAAATGTGCTATTTATCTTAGCAGCCTTGTCCTCTGGAGAAACTTGTTTTCCTAAGAAATATATAGCTGCCTTTCTTATTTTAACATATTGGAAAGTACAAGACAAGTATGTCAGCCTGCTAAAGCTTCTTTGTTTCATGTAGCACACAGCATCTCACAGGAGATCTATTAGAGCAAAAGTTAAATTAAAAAGGCATGCACACTAAGAAATCTACACTAGTCTGTTCTGTTGAAAAAGAGATGCTGTTATATAGTTTTGGAAGGTGTGTTGGAACACGCACTTGAGATTACGGACATTTCTTCCAAACTCAGTAATTCATTGACAGCTTTGTGTACTGGCATCCTAATACAACATCCAAAGTTCACATATTTGTAGATCAACCAGAATTTACAAAGCACTGACCATATTCCAGGCTGTAAGAGAAAATAACAAACAATATGTAACTATAAAGCAGTGGGATCCGTTCCTAGAGTCACGTTTCAAAGTCATTTTCATTACATTGAAAGCATGTAGTCTAGGGGACAACACAAAATGGTAAGTTACTGAAGACATTAGGCATTAAATACTTAGCCTCTTCCAAGGAAAGTTACTTTATCAGCTGAGTAGCAAATATGTTCTCTCTCCTACCATGACAAATACATATTCATCTTCTACCTTGCAAATATGTATTCATCGTGGCCTGGAATGCTAGGTTTCAATCGGCAATTGTCAAGACCTTAAAGGGCTTCAGACTACTTATAAAACCACTTATCCAGCCAAGAATAATCATCATATTTAATAATGTTCACAACACTCATATGAGGTAGATATGATGAACTCTACAGGTGAGAAAACTGAGCTTAGATGGGTTAAGTAACATAGCGAATCATAAATCACACAACAAATCTCCACCTACCTGGTCCAGCAAGCCTTCCTCGATCCTATGCCTAATCCTTGTGTGGACTCGTGCCAATCATAGGAATATGACATTCAGACGATCTACTTTATACTGAACACAGATTATGGGAAATCATATTCAAAACAAAAAATCAGCTTCCTTCTTGCTCTAATAGAATGGACTGAGATCTGTGCTGATAAGATCTGGCTAATGTAAGACCATCTCTCAATCTAGAATAACCTTAACTCACACAATTTATGATCTGAAGTAATAGTTGAAAAACAGACTTTTACATGGCTGCTATTGTTATGTGACAGACAGTTATAAAGAGTGACAGAAAGCTACTTATAAGGATATGGACAGGCACCTGGGACATATAATTAAGTACTTTAAAGACATGGGACAGAAAATCTCATGTGGAATACCTAAAAAAGAGAGATGGATAGGTGAGTAGAAAGTCAGGCAAATATAAATGTGCAACATTTCTTCTGGAATGCTATAAATTAAGGTTTATGAGTAAAAAAGTGTTGGAATAATGCAAAAGAAGCCATTAATAGGGCTTTCCTGTGGGAGGGGCACTTGGGAGACAAGGAAAAGTAAAGTTACATTTCACTGTATGTCTCCCTGTACTACCTGAAAGTTGTCAGTGTGCACACTTTCTTTGAGTCTTAAAAATCAGCTAACAAACATTTACTCCAAACACAAATAAGTGAATTTCAGATCAAGCACAGAGAAAGCAAGCAAGTACAAATATTTAAGTTCTTATGAGATTAATAGAATTGCACACAAGAAAACACACCGAGGACTTAAAAAAGGTACATGGGTATAAGATAACAGTAGTGATGGTGATCAGAGTAATTATGACTATGAGGAAAATAATCATTGTCAGAAGCCCAGTAAAGAACAAAGATGTGAGACTATGTGAGAGAACTCAGAGGCCACTGTGAGATGAAAGCAGCCAGATGGCATCAGCTGATTTGTTTTTAACAGGATTTAACATTAAGTAATGTACCCCCCAAAATGTATACCCAGTAAATTAAGGCTGTAATTCCATCTTGGTGTTATGGTGACATGAAAATCCACTCAAGCTTTTCTGTCAGGGTTTACGAAGTTATCAAAGCCCCTTGATGGAATTACAACACTATTATGCACAGCTGGAGGGACATTGCTCCTTATCTTAACAGCAGTTAAAAGCACAGTGGCACAAAAGGGCACTAAAATACCAGTTCCCTATTAGTGAGCAGCAGGGAAGGAAGAGGCACTGTGCATGCATGTGTGTCAGCGTGCACACACACAAGCCTATTCCTGCCACTCTACATTACTCATTACTGGTATGAGGTGCAAAGGGTTGCCTTTTCCACATTGTCTCTTCCTTACCACTTAGCAAAGTTGTTCACAGACAACACAGTAACTGAAACACCCAGTGTTTTGTTACCTTCTAGACATAAAGGAACATGGATGGGCAGTCAGTTTAGTTCCTGGCCTCTGTAAAGGAGCCATCAACATATTAAGCAGGAAAAATGACTAATGATGTTAAAAAATAAATAGCACAGTGGTTTTAAGCACAAGGTCTGAAGTCCATCTGGGTTGTAATCTAGCTACACTATCTTCAAACCATGTTACTTTCATCAACCTACTTTTCCTTTCTGTAATGGGTGATACATTGTGTCAATTTGAGAAGTTCAGGAGCTTAACTAAGTAACTCAACAGTTCTACATCCAAGACTATAGAGGACATGTCCTAGGGTGGCTATTTACCCTCCAGGATGTTTTAATGGTTGATCCATTGTGTCAACTTGAGAAGTTTAGAAGTTTAACTAAGTGACTCAGCAGGGGTTCTGGGTCCTCACTTTGTAAACATCCTGAGCCTGTGCAAGAGGAGGGCATGGAGACTGTATGAGTGCTACACCGGCCCTCAGCGGAGTAGCCTGCTTACAGTATAAGGGAGGAAAAGAGTCTCGGTCTACCCCCTTTTGCTCTCGCTGCTTTTGCTGTCTTCTATCACCATGAACAGTTGCCTTTCAGCCATGCCACCATGTTGTGGAGTCAGCTGATTACAGACTGAAACCGCCACAAACTGTGAGCTAAATAAGCCTCTTCTCCCTTAATTCTGGGTGTCAGGTATTTTGTCTCAGCAATGAGAGAAAAGTTACTAAAACAGTTTTTATGCCCCCATTGCTTACAAAATGAAGATAATAATGGAAGGAACCTCTCTGGTAGTTGTGGGATTAACTGAGGTAACATCAGTTAAATGTTTAACACAGAGTCTAGATATGAAGTGATACTATTGTACTATCAGTAGCATTATTATTTTATTTATTTAACAGTATGTTTAATAGCATAGGTAAAGCTAGAAGTAGCTTTAAAGAAGACAAATACTAATTTAGAATCACAGAAACTAGAAAGAGAAGTCAGAATTATCCTAATCTTTAAGTTTGAAATAAAGGAGATAAACAGTGACCTTTGTGAATGCCATAGAAGACACTGAGACAAAGTAGTTAGTTGAATAACTAAAAACATGGATAAAGGGAAAGGACCATAAAATTTTTAAGTGCATATTTTCAACATCTTTTTAATTTAAAATGCATAACTACACATAACTGCCTATTTTCTGATGCAGGGCCAATACCTTTTCTCTGAATGTGGGTATGCTGATTTAGTTATGAAAGTTCTTTCATGCATGAGCCACACCAATGTACAGCTGTTGACTTCAACTTTTAGATTTTTAACAGTAGCACAAGAATTCAACAACCACTGAGAAGCAACCTGAATGCAGAGCCCATGTGCATTTGCACAAATACTTCCACAATCTTTTACAGTTCTCACCTATAATTTGATTGCATTTCTAAGGCATTCTCTAGCCAAACGTTCAAATAAGGTATTTCTTTTTACCCTCATATTTTATCCACTTACATACTACTTACTTAAGTCATGTGTCTACAACTATCTGCTGGGTACAGTAAAGGAAAGGGGTTTGCAAGCATTCCAAGTGTCAGGACAATGGCTGATGTTTTAAAGATTAACGAAAGGCATCAGGGTTACAGCAGGAGTGATCGGTGGAAGTCTATGAGAAGAAAGTCCCCCATGCACTCCTGGGTAACACAGCAGAGACAGGGGATTGGGTTAAAAGAGTCCTAGGTGTCTTTACCAGTTAGAGCTCTTATCTGACATTCTTAAAATTCTACCTTACTTTTTTGCTCTTGACTTCTCTTTGCCATTAATACCAAATATAACCCTTAAAACTAAGACCCAAGAGGAACACAAATGTACATCAAGTGAAGAACTAAGAAGAAGAATGATTTGAATATAAACAAAGGCTTTGGTGACATGATAGTGCTGGTGCTACTGCTAGTACCTGATGACAATTATCTAATTAAATGGTGTAGGAGAATTCATTGGGATGTGTGGTTAGAAAATGTGGGCAGAGGCAGCCCCAGGCAAAACAGGAAACCTCCTCCTTCATACACGCAGTCTCAGGCTAGAGGACCTTTCTACCTGCCACTTCCAAACCCAGGCGCCCACGGTAGCTATATTTTCCCCCTCCTCCCTGCTCCTCCTCAATCTAAACCAAACATGTTTTTAAAAGCCAATCTGATAAACTCATTCACTCATGGAATGGCAATTAATGAGACTGATATTTTTCCCAAAGGAATTATGGGATAGGACCAATAAGCTAAATACCAATCTAAAAGAATAAAGTTCAAATTGTGGAAATACAGAGTATTCAAGAAGATTTAGGATACTCAGAAAAACTGTACTAGCTCTCCTAAAGTCATACTTAGCAGGAAACCAGGTGTTTCATACTATAAAATAGGTTGAAAAACTGGCACCAAAATAGTTTTGGGAAAGCCTTCTCTAAAATACATTAAAGTCTTCAACTTTCCTTGAAAATATAAACTGGTCCCTCAAGACTCCAAGCTTGATGTCAAATCTCCCTGAAAGACCCCCACATTACATGTGTACCATGCATCCTTGGAAATAGTCATAACAATTTATGCTTAATGAATGGAAAAGAATGTCAATTTCACTTGCTTTACAACTTGGGTAATGGTGAGCTGGTAACCAAAAATGTCTGTGCTTATTTTCAAAACTGATACCATGACGGTCCATCAGCCACCATTTATATTGACTTCCCACAAGATGATGATTGTAGATTTTCTCTTTAAAGGATGGCAAGTGCTGGGAACCTTGACATATTTTTGGCTCTAGGGAGTCTGCCTGAGGTCAGGTTAACCTACTGATTAGGGACCAAACCTAAGGAAAACCTGGCAAAGATGTCACCCACAAAAATACCTACTTGCAAAATTATTACTTCTTTTATTTATATTTAATAAAATAGGAGTTAGGAATGCAAACAAACTGGAGAACAGGTTAGTGATAGTATCTTGAGAAACAATTTTTCATTCAAGTTTCTTACCCTCTTGGTGCCTTCATTCTCACTCACAAAATAATAGTACCTGCTTCTTGGGAGTGCAGTGCTGTGAGACTTCAGTGAATTAAAACACATGCCTTACAGTTTAGAAGCAAACGACAAGTGAGAGCAGACAGGAAAGTGGGAAAGCAACAGGCAGTGGACATTTATCCATATCCAATAATATAACTAATAACTATTAATTAGTAATAGCTAGCATTATAATAATGTTATGATTATGGATAATTAATGTAATTATATATTTAAATATATCATTAATTTATAATATAATGAATAATAATAGCTAAAACACCAGGTACTTACTATGTGCCAAGCGCTGCTCTAAACTTTTAGTTATTTATATTAATGCAACATATTTAATTTTCTCACCAAGACCTCTGTGGGAAACGCTGTTATCTCTGTTTTACACAAAAAGGAAACTGAGGCATGTAGAAGTTAAGCAACCTGGTGATAATGTTTGCCATAACTTTTCCAGTAGGTTTATTAAAATGGCAGAGTAAAACTATTAAAATAAATTATTTTAAGTTTTAATATATGTCTTTAAGTTATAATATATGTCTCGCAAATTTTCAAAGAATTAAAATCATGCAATGCTTCTGATCAGAATGGAACTAAATTGAAATCAATGACAGAAAATTTCTAGATGTTTGGAATTGAAACTTTTAAATAGTCCATGGGTTGTGAAAACTAGGAAATATTTTAATTGAATGATGCAGCTCAAGTTGTGTTTAAAGGAATATGTATATATTAAAAGGGTAGAATTTCTGAAAATCAATGATCTAAGTATCCATCTCAAGAAGTTAACAAAAAGATGCACAAATTATAACAAAAGTGGAAACCATGAAAAAACAAACCAGAATCTATAGAATAAGAAACAAATGTAAAATAAAGAGAACTGACTAAATCAAAACATGACTCTTTGAGAATACTGATAAAATTGACCAATCTCTAGCAAGACTGGTCAAGGAAAAGAGAGAGAGAGAGACCATAAATTACATCAGGAATAAAATAGAGAATATTGTAGCATATGGCACTCAAAACAAAAAGATGAAGAGAATATTTTTAAAGCTTTTTCTAACAAATTTGAAAGTGTACTTAAAAGGCCAAACTTCTAGATAATCTTAATTTAAAATGTTAATACTAAAACAAATAGAAGATCTTCATAGATAAAAAGAGAAGAAATATTCTATGGTAATTTAACATGCTGGTTTGCAAAGGAGCTAGGTAAACAGATCATGACCACTGCTAAATAATACTTGTCTACTGTTGTTGCAGTGTTATTTGAAGTAGCTGCAAGTAGTTACAGGTGGATAGAAAGTTCGAATATCATCATCTTGGGCACAGTCTCCTATCTTTGAATAGCAGTAATCTATTTAAAAGATGACTAAATCCAAAAATCCAAAGTCATGTTTTTCTCCTAGTTCTAATGAATCTAAAATAGTCAGCGTTAAATTCACTCTAAGGGTGTCCAACTCCCTTTAACATAAAATTGATAAGGTCTCAAAATTATAATATTGGACTTCATCCTTTAATCTCAACCTCCATGGACCTTAGGAAGGTTTTAAGAGTTTGTTTGCAAAGTAGCATTCTTATTCCATCTCATATCAACAAAGAAGTAGTTAGAGATATTACTATGCCCCATTTCATTGATATTTCACCATTTAACAGATAGGTCCAAGGTTTCAGTGGACAGCCTGGGTGGAACTGGGGCCAAAACACATGCTTCCAGACTCTAGATTCAGTGCTCTTTTCAATTCTCTAATGCATTGCCAGAATAGCCAAAATAATCCAGATAATTCTATGAATTTTAATCAATTCACACAATTGCTAGATTCACAGAAATTTCTTAGAGAACTGGTGCAAATATAGCCAAGATTCAGTTGTGGCTGAGGATAGTTGTTCCTCCAGAAATACTTTTTCTGCAAGTTTCTTGCAAAATGAGCTTTTCTTCAAAGAGGAGTGCCCTAGAATAATGCAGAAAGTTTATTTCCTTCACAGTATAACCCCAAAACAACATCTAGTCTGGAGTTAGCCTCACCTCAATTTGAATTCCAGCTCTAACCAGCTCTGCGACTTTGAGCATGCAGTTCAATCCTTCCTCAGCTTTTTCATTTATAAAATCAGGGTGATAACAGTATCTGCTTTGTAAGTTTTTCTTTACTGAGAAGAAACCCAAAACAATTAGAAAAGTAACTGGCATACAGTTAAACTCCGAATAAAAATAGGATATACCTGTCTTTCTTCCTCTGGTCCATCAGCACCTATAACTTTACTTTGGCTTTAGATTTTCCAATCCAAAGTCTACTTTTGCTCACTGTTTTTTTAAAGCAAAACATTGGCATCTGTTTCAAAATGCCCCTCTGAATACTTAATGGTGCTTAGAATACAGAATTTACAGCTAAGCAAATGATGTTAGCTCCACTACAAATACTTTCAGGAAATGGCAACGTGAGAGATTCAACATAGGGCATGTGCTTGGTTAAAACAAGTTAAGAAACCACAAAGGTAACATATAGGGTTTTTTTCCTCTGGTATTCTTGCTAAGTGGCATTTAAGAATATTTCACTTGAATTTGGAAACATTTGTTGACAGAGACTTATTAGTGATGGGTCTGAACCTTCTTGTACATTAAAGCATAGCATAACCAGTAGGTGCATGACCAGAAACTGTTCCAAACTGCTTAATATAGAACAAAGAATGGAGGAGAACAAGAAGGACGTGTAGCTCCTGAATATGATACAGAGCGCCTGGAACTGAAATGCAAGTCTCAGTTTTCAGGACAGGCTCCTGTCCTTTCTTGTTACCTTCAGCAAATCCACTGTGAATTTTCAAGATCTGTAAATGCAACTTTTCTGTGGCAAGTTCACACTTCTTCACCTACTTTTTCATCAACAGCAGCATCAAAGAGCTCCTAGGTTTGGTCTCAGTTACATGGCCCTGATTCATCTAAACAGAGAGCTCCACCTCCATCCAGTAATCCCAGCCAGCTCTACCCTCTCCTCTCCTTATCTGTCTTCGCATCCATTCATTTCTGGTCCTTACATCAGGGGAGCTGTCTCAGAGGGTAGTTTTCAACTATGTGCTCATAATAAATGTAGTTGCTGTACTGCATTAGAGAACAGTCTTTAAATGCACGATATGTAAAATTTTTCTCTGTTTTTATGATGACTCTTGGAGGTGTTCTAAATACTTATTTTAAAAAGGGATATTTATAAGAGACGATGGACATATTAATTTGCTTCATTATTGAATGCATTTTACCACGTTCATATACTATCTCATTAACATCACATGGTATACCTCAAGGATATACAATGCAGACAATAAATTTTATTTTCCAAATCCATTTACTGGACTTCAATAAATATATCAGAGGTGCATAATCCAATATATTTAAACTTATTTTCCTTACCTGAAAAAAAATGAAATCGATCTTCCCATCTGGCAAGATGGTCATGCAAATGATATCAGACTGTGCATTTTAAGCTTTTGCCACAGTGCTACTATGTGGTACATGCTTAATACACAGTGGCCAGTACTGCAGGAAACAAGCACACCTAAGCAGAAGTCATGGATAGGCATTGGCACTGGTTTTTGACAGCACCAAACTAAAGTTGGTTAGAGTCCAGGTTTCTTCACTTGCTGGTAGAGTAACTTTAGGCAAATTACTTAACTACCCTGGGCTTTAGTCTCCTTATCTGTAAAATGGGTATTAAATAGCTACTTTTTGGTGCTGAATGAAGATTAAGTGGTACTAAGTAAAACTGTGCATTTAAATAATATGTATGGGCAACATACAACAAGCAATTAATATACTCTCAGAACCTGGTAAATATTCAGTCAACAGTAGTAGATATTATTTGCAAATGTACTAAAACTACTAATAATGTTAATAATTTAAGACTGATGGGTTTAGAATAAACATCAATATGTTCTACGTCAGCTGCTTGTTTGCTTACTAAATCTAAAAAATAACAGCATAAATAGATTCCTATGTGAACTATAATGAAAATACAAATAAAATTCTACCACAGAAATAATCTTTACTTCAATTATCACACCTAAGAGAGAACAGCATGCTTCATACGTATCATTAACACTGATACATGTGTTTTGTTTTCCTGTCTTCTTTGGTAGGACATACTTGACATCTTGCTGGTCTTCCTGTTTTCTTAGGAGGCCTTTGTGAGTCCATCTGTTCACTGGTTGGCTCCAGAAATTTTTTAAAGAGTTCTTGGGCAGATTCATACTGTTCTTCCTCTGTTGTAATTGATCATTTATCAATTGATAAACAATTGATAGATATTTGATACTTTATTTTATTGATTTTCTTCCTTCTAAGAGAGCATTCTATAATAGGAAGCTCCTGACAAAAAAGGAAGACCAGACAGGGGACAAGTGTGCCAAATAGGAAAGGAAATCTAAGCACACATGCTGCTGGTGTGAGCACGACTTGTGCAAGGAACACACTGTTCTGGTGTGAAGACTGCGTTAGGTGTGATAACTGAAGCAAAGATGATTTCTGTCATAGAGTTTTGGTTTTTTTCATTATAGTCCACAGAGGAATTTTTTCTGCTGTTATGTTTTAAATCTTGCAAATAGGTAAACAGTTGATGTTGAAAATGTTGAAGTGTATTCTAAATACTCATTACATATTAAAAATATAATATTTTATTGATATTTCATTTTCCTGTTAAGTACACATTGTTTAATATAATAAAACTCATAAAATTGAAATTAATAATTCATCAATAGAATTACTTCTAAAAATAATGTGTGTTACACATCTGGCAAATAAATAAAAGACTGATGATTGGCTCTGGACAGGAATGCTGGCAGTGAACATAAATCATTAAGTGATTCTACCAGCCCCAGCCTGGTAAGGCCAGCACCATACTGCCTCAGGAAGCTGCCAACTCCTATTGCAAAGAACTTGAGATCTAAACTGGGTCAGGCACAGTGGAAATAGCAGGACAGAGCTTCCACCACTGAGTTTCAGAGCTGGAATGGCAGGCAGGGGGCAAAAGCAACTTTTCAAGGGGACGCGTTTCTCAAAATGCAGTGGAAGAAAGGAAGCAAAGAGAGATTAAACAGACTCTGGGTAGTGATTGAGAAGCACAGATAGGATGCTAGAGACTCTGCAAAGGCTATGGCAGGCATTTTCAAACCATTCTTTGTCATCAAAATAGGAAGAAAGACAGTCTCTCTCATTTGGCTCCCAGGCTTCAAGATGTTTTCGAAGAATTGGCCTTCTGCCTGCTCAGCATCAGTGAGACAGGAGGACACCATGTTTTCCTGCTATGTAGGTGAGGACATGAAGATACTCTATGAGGAATGACTTGTGACAGCAAGCACTTCAGAGTCACAAAAAAGACACAAGGTCTCCAAGAGACCTACTTATAGATCTGGGATCAAAACTATGAGTTGATCCATCATGTTTCAATTAAATTGCAATATATTTTTTCTTATTTCTTCTCTTCAGATAAACAATATGAAGGGCATAAACCAAAATCTGGAATCTTGGCAAGACAAAAGTTGATATGGCCCAACCAAGAAGAAAGGAAGAGGAGAGCTATAGGCATGCATGGCTAGCATATGAAGGCAGAAAGTGGTGTTTCAGAGGAATTCACACTTAACACGCCAATGAAATTCATCTCCCCCTTTGCTCTTTTCTCCTTTCCATTATTTCCCTTCCATTTTCTTCCTTCCTTATTTCCCATCCTTTTGGTTTTTTTCTTTCTGCTTTCATTTCTCTCTTCTTCCCTATATTCCTTCCATATTTCTTCTTCTTCCTCCCTGTTCTCCTTCAGTTCCTTTCTCTTTCCTCCTTTTCCCCCTTCTCCCATTTTTCCCTCTTTCCTTACCTTTCACTCTTTCTAACTCTCCCTTTTCCCTCACTCTTTCCCTCTTTCTCTTTTCCTTCCATTATTACTTCTTTCCTTCTTCCTTCCTTCTGTCTTCCTTACTCCTTTCCTTCTCTCCCCTCTTCTCTACTTGCCTTTTCCTAAGGAAAATGGTTTCACCATGGAGGCTTAGATGTTTGCACTGGAGAGGGAGAAAGCCCCTATTTAGTCCAGAACTAAAAGTGTTCCTGCAGAAGGACAGATGTGAGTTTGTTATCAGATAAGGACCAACCTAACACACCAGCAGCTGCCCTGACACAACTGTGCTGGCTCTTATTTAAGGAGGTATATAGATATAAGGGGAGGGTATAAAGGAGACCCTGCTATCTGCAAAGGGTCTGCCATACCTCACCAGGGATGGGAGGATCCCTAGACAGGAGTTACGGGGCATCTGCTCAGCCCTCTGCTAAGGAACAACTGCCAAGGAAAGACAGAATTCTGAATGAATAAACCAGGGGTTTGAGAGTGCAGACTCTGGAGTCCTGGTGAGTGAGGTTCAAATCTGGGCTTTGCCACTGGCAGGCATGTAATGCTGGGAAAGTCACTTCATCTCTTTAGGCTTCTCTTTCCGATCTCCAAACTGGGAGAAATAAAAGTGTCTGCCTCATAGACTTGTGAAGATTCAGTGAGAAGCAGTGCATCAATATTTGCTACCATGATGATAAAGATAACATCTGGAAATTCAGTTTTTCAACAAGTGCATGTGAAGGAAGACAAGAGATACGAAAGAGGAAGTGGAGAGAAAGAGCAGGAAATATCATCTGAAACTCTTGCTCTAGTCTGAAAATTCCATTTGGTGGATGAAGAAGGGGAAGCCCTCCCTGGGAAGCCAGCAGTAAGTAGCATCTTGTAGCAGTAAAACAGGGAGATGACTCCAAACACAAATACAAGAGACTTCCTTAATTGCAACACAGTTTACAGCTTATCTTGGTCTAAGTAGAGGGATGAGCAGTCTTCCCCTTCCACTGGGAGAAGGGACCCAAGCCCAAGGCTCTGAGGAAGGATTCAGGAGTCAGCTCAGACACCCAGGCCAGAGCATCCATCTGGTCTTCCTAGAAGGCAGGGCCTCCATCTGCTTCATAAAGACTTCCTTGTCTTTCCACATACACAGTAATCTATGAAAGACAGCACTCCAATTTGAGAAGGAGCCAAGAGCCGATGGGAAACTTTCTAGCAATAGGACAGTGGGAACAATATGAAGGGAAGTGGGATGAAAGTCTAATCCTCCCCCCAATTCTTTTTTTTCTTCTGGAAATTCCTACCCCTGAGGCCTGCGGCACTGTTGGTCTGAGAGTCTTTTCACTCAGTGTTGTAGGCTAATACTGTTCACCAAGCAGATAGAGAATCACTCCTCTCAGCTTGGGGAAGTGGGATCTGGGTCCTCAAAATGTAACAGAAACCCAACCCTCTGTCAAAAGTCAACGTGGGGGTCTGACTCATGAATGTTCATACTGGTTATTTATTTTAAAGAAATGATGTGGCCTCAGCCTATGATCATCATAAATTGAAGGAGGAGGACCAATCTCTCCAGGCTTTTAACTCATGATAGGAACCCCACAGGATGTCCAGGTTTGGTTGTTGTGCCCAGAAGTAAAAGCTGGTACAGGAATTTTAAACTCCTTTAGAACAGAAGAGGACATAGTCTCTACCCAGCATAGCACTTAGCCCACTGAAATCTTCTTAGGAAATGTCACGTAAAATGGAGAATTCAAAAATTGATGAAATTAACCTATAACTAGAAATTATGAATGCAGAACAGAACAGGGAGATTTTCAAATAGCATGTTTTTCAGGAAATCCAATGGCACTTTCTGGCCTGCCTTAGTGATGGTGTAACTTAAAGGGTAGGCACGGATGAATGGAGAGGATAGCAGCTCTGCTGATGTGACCAGAATTCCTATGCATCTGGTGATCCTGAGCAAGATAGGTGGTCTCAGCATCCCTTCCATAACCAGCAACAACTACTCTCCTTCTGAAGCTTGCTGTGCTCATACTGGGAAAAGTTGGCTCTGAAAACAGGAAGCCTTCATTGCACAGGCTTCAAGCCCCATTTCCTGAAAGGCTGCCTCTTTCCACATGCATCCCAATGCATTCATAGGACATTGGAAGTCAGGAATGGATCTTACCACCCCTGTGTTGTCATGATTAGGTATTCATCTTTCTCTGCACCACATACAGCTCTAAGTCATTACTTACACTGACTCTTCCCTATCACATCAGTATTATGACTATTGTTCCATTTTATAGATGAGAAAACTATGCCTGAGAAATACACAAACCCTCAAGATTGCATAGGTAAGAAAAGCTGGGATACAAACATAGACAGTTTGGGTTGAAATCCTGTGTTCCTACCTTTAAGTTATTCTGATATTCAAGATGACAAGGTTTTATTTTAGTCTAATATCCTCATTCTCAATAGAATATATTTACTTTCAGTCATGTTGGGGGGGCATTTTCTTAAACAAAATGAAAGTAAACTGACAGAAACAGAAAAGCTGAGGCCCTGAAGGCCAAGGCCTAAGGCACAATTGGTCTGCAACCCTTCCTGATGTTGTCAGAACAACACTGTTCTTGAGGCACGTACTGATTTGTTTATCCAGGGTTGGAATGACACAAGCTAGATTTGATCTATCACTGCTGCATAACAAATCACCCCAAAACAGACAGGCCAAAACAATACAGAGTTATTGTTTCACACTTTCTCTAGGTCAGGAGCTCAGTAACAGCTGAGTTTGGAGGTCCTGGCTCAGGGTGTCTTATGAGGTTTCAGTCGAGACAACCCTGGGGGCTGCAGTCATCTGAAGGTGGACTGGACTGGAAGTTCTACTTCCATAATGGCGCTCTCCTATGGCTGTTCTGCAGAGGGCTTAGTTCATGACCAAGGAAACCTGTCCATGGGCTGCCTGAGTATCATGACATGGCTTTGACTTCCCACAAACCTAATACACCCTGTTTTATAAGCAACGTTAGTTTTTCAAATCAAACCTATCACTTTCCACTGGTAATGCTTTCATCCCAGTTTTTAATTAAGGTCTCTGTCCCCTTCTTTGCTGGCCTACTTTCAGGATCTTTATGTACAACAAAATTCAGATAAACCTGTGAGATGGTGTTATAGGGTGAATCGTGAAGTCCTAACCTCTGGTATGTGACCTTGTTTTGGACTCGGGATCATTTTAGGTGTAATTAGCTAAGATGAGATCGTGGCTGAGCTGAGCAGGCCCCATTCCAATATGAGTGGTGGCCTTCTGAAAAAGGAAAATGTGCACATTGACACACAGGAAGAATGCCAGATGCACATGAGGGCAGAAATAAGGGTGATGCATCTCCAAGCCAAGATTCTGGGTCCACAAAGCACCAGAAGCTGAGATAGAGGCCTGGAGCAGAATCTCCCTCACAGCTCTCAGAAGGAATCAATCTTCCCAGCACCTTGATCTTGGACTTGTAGCCTTCAGAATAGCAAAGCAATACATTTAAATTGTTCTACCCAACTCAGTCTATGGTGTTTTGTTACCAAAGTCCTGGGAAACTAATATAGCTAGGAACAATTGTAGGCAAAAAGATTGTAACAGACAAGGAGGCATGGCTCTCTTGCATCTATAGATTGACCGTAGAGTTTCCCTTAAAAGATTATATTTTTGGTCTCTTTTCCTGCCATCCATTAAAAATAAAAAAAGACCTTCAAAAAGCACATTTTCAAGTAAAACTGGCAAGAACACAGAATGGACAGTCAAGGTATCCTGATCTCACCAAAGAAAGGGTATTTCATTTCGTTTCATGACCACAAGGTATTTCCTAAGCTCATGAAGCACAAGCTTCTGTCAGATCTTGTCTTAAGGCCACCATCATCCTCTCCTCCAGCCTCTGTCATCAGGCAGAATATAAGGCAAGAGTGTGGGTGGAGATGAGAGGGGACTCTGGAGAATTTCAGCTCTGCTTGTTTATTTTGAGACACACTTGTGCTTCGACTTAGGCCATCACAACTGTGGTCAAAGGACTTAAAATCTGAAGAACACAAACAAAGCTAAGTGTGGCGAAGAGCCAGGGTAAAGTTTTCTTCAGCAGTTTATAAGGAGAGGCATTTTGCATAGCCTTTTTTTTTTTTTTTTTTGCATAGCCTTTTATATGATAATCACAGCTCCTTCCTATGTATTGAACTTTGCAGCAAGAAGGAAAAATAAATAAATAAGGCTGACTAATGGCTTGTTTCCCCAGAGGTGGCTTTTTATGGGATCATATGTTTTTTCAGCTTCTCAGTCACAGTTTCCTGCTTGGACACTAGGAGCCCTTGACATTGGCTACAGCTTCATGCACTCTGGACAGCAGCCCAAGCTGCCCCTGAGCGGCTGGGGTCCAGCTGGACCAAGGCATCTTCCCAGGTCACAGCCATGGCGAACCTTGTCCCCTTGATGAGCTACATGCAGTGGCAGGCCTTTCAATGCCCATCAGGTCAAGCATAACCATTCTTACCTAATGTAGTAAAGAAAACCAGGCTTGAGTGGATCGGACACCTGTTACAGTCTGTAAAAATTCTAAACCTATCACAGCAATTTGGAACTCCTGTCATCCCAGTCACATTCACCACTGTTCCTTCCAACATCAGAGGGGAATTTGGAATTGGACACTCGTGAGTTTAAAAACCCTGCTTTAATGGTAAATTTCCTTTCTGAACTTCACTACCTATCAGTAAGATGGTAGGTGCTATGATCTACCTCATGGAGCTGTTAGGAGAATAGGAGATAATTTTGTAACACACTTGGCAGGTAATAGGTGCTCAATATATGATAGCTAAGGTCATTATCAGGTGTTGTAAATACCCTACTATAAAATTATATCTTGCAGATTACATCTTATGATCATATCTTGCAGTTGAGTTAACAAGCAAGCAAAAACAAAGCAAAAACTAACAAAGAAACAGTTTTCCAGCCTCTCTGTGTAGTTTCGGCTACTTTTGAGTGGGACAAAATGATTCTGGAATGGCTTCTGCTTAGCTACCCTGCTGCCTTCAGAAGGCCGTGGTACAAGGTAATTGAGGTGGGAAGAAAGGAGAGAGAAATTTTTCTCCATTTTCCTACCTTGGATTGTGTGGTTGGTGGACAAAGGGGTTGACTTAAATCAACCACCCTTTTTACTCTTGGGTAATTGCAGTTTAATTATACTTAGGTCAGTGGTTTTATCATATTAAATCCTGGGAGAAGTCATAAGATGAGTCATGGAAAATTTTTTGATAAAATTGTGGAAACTTGGGACATTTGTGATTTTTTCCCCCTTGCTTCACTCCTTCCCTACTTTCCTGATCCACCCTTTTCTGCCTGCCAACAGGGCCCTCTGCAGGGAACCACGCAGGGAAGACTCCTTTCCCACCCTCAGCATCTCCTCCTTCTGCCTAGGGCACTGCCTGAGTGGGCCACCAACCAAGCTGTGTGATTAATCCACCTCTTTCCTGCATTCTGGGGTGGAAAGCTGGATCCCAGCTCCTCCCAGGAGGCCAGCTGGTCTCAGGAACCTATGGATTTAACCCAGCCAGCCACAGGAATACACGACAGAAACCAGTTGTGTGTTCCAGATCATGGCATTAGCTTGTTTCTCCCAGAGAAGAACCAGGAATCTGTTGCTTTTCTTCATAAATCACAGTCCTCTGCTTCCAAGGATGTTGCTTCAGGACTGGGGTGTTTCCTTGGTTATGGGGACTTGCGCAGTCATTTGATGTTCTGCCACCTCTGAGGTCCAAACTTAAAGAGACAGACTTAGAATATCCCTGAAGTTTTGGAGTCCTCCAAAGACACAGAGATACTGTTCAGAGGATGGCCAAAGGAGGGAAAAGTGTGTCACATTCTTCTTTTAAAAATAAAAAGCACACCCACTTTGTAATGGCAAATATATATATATATATATATGTGTGTGTGTGTGTGTGTGTGTGTAAAAACCTTTTAAACCTATAATAGTGATCAGCTGTAATCATATTCATCAATTTTTAAATATATTGAAGCTTAAAATTACCTTCACATAATTTAGAATTGAAATGGTAAGGACCCCTGATGTCACAGCATCCTCAAAAGTATCTTGCCAGGATTTCTTTTTGACGAAAAAAAAAATTGTCCTTGATAATTGGAGAACAATTAGTGCCACTAAAGTGTAGCCCACATCAAATAGATCTGCTCACTTGCAGACAGGAAGAAGTCCCAAATTTCAAGAAATCTTTGGAGACAATCAAAGTGGTGGTTTGAGGTGTCTATACATTCCAGAGAGTAGGGAGAAACAAATATCAGTGTAGGTTTGACTTGACTTAAACAAAACATGCTCTCTACTTATGTATATTCTATGTATAAAGAGAGGTGCTAGACTCTTACAAGTGCTTATGCCTAATATTACCATACCTTGCAAGGTAGATAAAAATAGAAGCTCAAAAACTTAATTAACTTGGTGAGGCCATGTCGTTAATGGACCTAGATATCTCAAGCTCTTTCCATATAGCAGAGCCTAGAATATTCTAGAGGATCCTGGCTCCATGGAATGTTCACCGATGTTACACAGAAAAAGATTCTGTGGTTCGATATCAAAGTAAAAAAAAAAAAAACTGCTGAGTTGAACAAAGTTTCTTTCAGGCAAGACTTCTTGAATCCTTTAAATGTACATGAGAATCTCCAAAAGAGAGGTAATATTAAACAACAGTGAACATACTTGACAAGAGAATTCTTAGAGCAGTGGTTTTCTTAGCACAGAGGTTTTCCAAGTGTGATTCCTGGACCAACAGCATCAGTATGTCCAGGGACCCTGACACACACCAAGCAGACTTACACCATACATCTAGTTTGGGACCTCAGAACCTGTGTTTTTACAATGTTTAGGTGTAATTCTGATGTACGACATTTCCTCCAAAGATCGCATACTGGTAAACACTGAGACAGAAATAGTTGTGTGGCGATGACTTTAGGATATTAGCTCCAGTAGCAAAAGAAAAAATGAGCGACACACTCTTACTAAGACAGAGAATTGGTAAGGAACAGAAGTGACTGTCACTGAGGAAGGAGCAAAACTAACTGTTCATTTAGGAAACAAAAATAATTGCTGTGGTTGGGAACTAATGTGTCTCCCTCAAAGGTCCACTGTGTTAAAGTTTATTGATGAATTTTGTTTAGTTTATTGATGAATTTTAAGGAATAATTGGATCACTAAAGCTCTAATTTTGCATTGATGAGATTGCAATTTGATGGCATTATTGGGAAGTGACGGAACCAATGGAAGGTGAGGCCAACTTGTAGGAGGTGAAGCATAAAGGTATGACCTTAGAGACCAACTGTATCTGACCCTGGACCCTTCTCTTGTTCCTCTCTCTCTCTCTCTCTGTCTCTCTCTCTCTGTCTCTCTCTCTCTCTCTCTCTCTCTGTCTCTCTCTCTCTCTCTCTCTCTCTCTCTCTCTCTCTCTGCTTCCTGACTGCCATGAGATGACTAGTTTTCCTCTGCCACATCCTTCCCATGATGTTCTGCCTTGGAGCCAACTGATCATGGAATGAAACCTCTGAAACCATGAGCCAAAATAAGTAAATCCTCCTTGTTTGTGTCAAGTATTTTTCACAGCTACAAAAATCTGACTAATACAGTAATTGTGGTTACGATGGACCAGAACAAATTCTTGGAAGTTGGAGGAACCCATTCACTGGAAGAATTGGGACTGGCAGGCTGGCTCCTTTTTGCACAGCTGACACTGGTCAGTCCACATGGCGAGTCTGTATGGTCACGTAGATGGACTCCTTTCTGCACTCAGCTCAAAATTGCCTACTCCAAGAATTCTGCTTTGAATCTGCCCAAAGTAACCATTTATTTTTTTTCTCAACACTCGGCAGTAACCAAAATTCTGATAATTTTAAACACACAAGTACTGTAAGAAGCATATCTTTCCAGGAAGTTGCTCAGATGCTAAAGAAGGAAAGGCAAGTTGCGATAAACAGAATAAACCATTCTATAAATAAGTAACTGAGGAATTGGTGAATGTGCTCTAAAGATGCTAAACTTTAATTTCAACTGATCCCAAGAGCACTTCTATGATATTGTTCTGAACAAATCATCTTTGAACATTTTTTCTAACCTGGAAGTCAGCCTAGCTAACATCTGCCAAACCTTCCTAAAAATAAATATTGGGTATATTGCATTACCTGAGATGTGAAGGGAAACTTTGGGGAAACCCTCAGACTTTTGATTTATATAGTAATCACCTGAAACAACAGAAAGATTATCTCCTGCTCGGTATGGATGACAGACTTTAAATCCACCTCTGCGTTTTCACTATAGCCTTTGGGAGGATTTTAGTCTCTGGGCACACTGCAGCAATGAAAGGGATATCTGAGTCACAACTACCACCCAAAATCCAGGAAAAAATTATAAGTGTGCAATATTTGCTTCATTTCTCACCCCAAATTTGGCAGTAAAATCTCAGCAGCCTCTCATTCTTAGGTACATTTATAATGAAGGGAATGAAGGCAATATTATTGAAAAACACTGCATATAAACTACAATGCTATACCTGTGAGGTTTCATCTGTCATCAAATCCTTGAGAGATGTAATTCTTATTGCCAATTACACACAAGAAGACACAAGACTCATGTTATCTTACTTAACCAAAACCTACCAATCTCACTACCTCCCCACCACCACCACACACACACAAATTACTGTGTTAGGAAAATTTAGTGTGTCCTACTGTATTATGGAGCAAAATATTTGTCACACTTTATTGTGAGTGATTGCACTCTAAGTGATTTCTCCCTGTGTCCCAATGACAAACACCTATAACCTTTGCTGAATGAACTGATGGATTTCTATTTCAAAGCCTTCTTGCTTTCAATTCTAGATTCTTTACATGGTTTGGCTAATAACCAATAACTAGATTGAATATCCTGTCTCTTTCATGAATTAGCAAATCTCTTAAAAAGAAAATGGACACTGCACCTGTTTAGGAGATATCTCACCTCATAGAACTAGAAAGCACTTCAGATAAGCTGCCTCAGATAAGCCAGGTAATGTCACCTTGTGGGGTAAGGACACTCAATCACACACTCATGTTTATTCATTCAGTCATTCCAAGAATTCTTCATGGAGCTGCTTCCATGTGTAGGACAATGGTTCTGGGAACACAGATGGGACAGCCAGAGTCCTATGAATATACATCTCATAGTCCCAGAGGGCAGATATAGCAAATGTCAAAATACTACCAAGGAATCTAAGAGTGTTCTTAAAAAAAAAGGCTGAAAAACATTGTGGAATAAGGGGTGGTGAAGACTATTAGTGAGGCGTACCAGAGAGAGCTTCATCAAGGTGCCTCTTGACAAGGGCTTTCATGGATGGGATAGATGGATTTGGTCAAAGCTAAGGGGAAGTAAGTAGAGGCTAAGAGCTTGCAGGAGGAAACAACAATATGAGCAATCCCAGCAACGAGGTGAAGACACGGATGGGTTTAAGAAAAGATGAATTATTGTATTTCCTGGAGCAGAAAAGACATGAAAGACAAATGAAAAAACTAGAAAATTAAATTGAGGTCAAATCATGAAGAACACGAAGCTAATGTGAGTAGCCACATGCATTGCTATTTATACTCCATACATGATACTAAAAGAGCTTAGGACCCACCAAATAAGCCAAACTTTCCCTCATAACAACTAGCAGGTTCCAAACTAGAATGTAGCTTTGGCACCCGGCCCACCCAGGACAGCACCTGGGACATATTAAGCCCTCCATAAACATTTGTTGGATTGAATTGGGAGGACATCATGGAAACATTCCCAGTGGTGGAAGGTGGAGTTAGCAGAGGGAGGGCGCACTGCAAATCCTACATTAAGCTCCATATTTAAATACATAATACCAATCTCAGTCTACTTTCCAATGAACAATCTATCCTTTTGTCAAAAGTCCTATGACAACCAGAAATAGTGAGGTAGCAAAGCCCAAGGCTATGCCTTAAGAGCCCCACAGCAGCATCCTCCTAAGAATGCCCTCTTCAAGGGAGTCACTCAAGAAGGCAATACTGTACTGGGGTCTAGCAGACCATCCAAATAATCTCCACTCCACAAAGGTTCATTTTTCTCCAGAAAACTGTGGTCACTAGGACTAGGTATGGAAGAAAATGTCTCACAGTAAGTGGATGTTGTTCACAAAACTCTAGAGATAAGAGAATTATCCCATGACTGGTTTGGAAGTGTAAGCATGCATCTGAAGGAACAAGTACATGGTAGATCACCTAACTTTGGTGGCATTGAAAAATGTAGATAGAGAGTAGGCTGCCCTTTATCCTGATGTTTCCAGGCCAGCAGTACTGTCTGCATTGACAGCTGCAGAATGCAGAAGAACCTGGAGCTCAGACTTCAGGCTCTTGGAAGCCTAAGGGGGACTTTTAAAAGAGGAGAATACAGTGGTTGCAGACAAGATCGTGTATTTGTGGAAGTCAACCATGGCTTGATGTTCTGTACAGGTTCCACTGGATGTTTTTAAAAGTAAATTATATTAATTTGTACATGTACCATAAGGAAATACATAAAGGAAGGAAAAGCTTGAAATAGTGGAATGCACAAGAATTTTTCAGCAGACAGCCCTTTATACAAATTCTGAATTTGCAACTTCCTAGCTTTGTGACTTTCAAGAAATTACTTAAATGTTTAAACTTTAACCTCTCATTATGTAAAAAAAATAAAGGTAAAAATACCTATTTTACAGGGTTGTTGCAATGATTGGGGAATAATATCAAATCAAAACTTCTAGAACAGTGCCTGAAGAATAGTAGAAGCTCAACGAATGGAAGTGTTTTTATTCTTACCAGTTTATAATCTCCATGTCTAATAATTTGGTGTAATATTTCCCACTATGTCTAAATGTGTATAAAATGGACTTTTCACTTATCTCTATCTTGGAAACTGAATTGGAAAGAAACTTCGGAGTCATATAACCCAAACCTGGATGTAATTGTAAAGGATAAATTAATATCCTTTCCTAAAACATTCTCCTGGCACGTGAGCTCTCTCTGTGCACTGAAAACAGCCCTCATGTATATAGTCTGATATTTCTGGAAAAGAAGGACCATGAAAGAGCTTTGAAGATTGCCAAGTGAGAGTCACAAATACATGACTTCTCCGCAGAAAGTAAAAGAAATCCAGTCATTTAGAAAAAGCTATTACTGTTTTAAAATCCACTAAATACAGGGATTGAAGTAGTAGAAGGGTTATAAATAAACAATAAATCATGCAATTATTACTGTTTGAATTTTGGCAAGATAATAAAAAGAGCAGGGGTATAATCAGGAAATAATAGAAAAGATCTGCAGTGCCCCCGCCCCCACAATTAGTGATAAACAGAGCTTGGCACAGATTTGGAGCCCCAATATGGCTCTCATTAAAGAGCCTTGGAACCTGTTCCTGGGGCCAACCTCCACTAGCTTGGGAAGAAGTGAGGTAACCAAAATGTCAGTACCCACCCCCTCCAACTTCAGATAATCTTTTACTACAGTATTATAACCACCTGGGCTGAAATGACTACCTTATGCCAAGGGAAGCCCAATCCACGGCCTTCCGAAACTCTAATTGAGCTGTTTCCTGTTCTCAGCTTTTTGATTCTTTGCTTTGTAATACCATAAACATACACATGCATGCACACATGTGCAGACACATGCATGCACAGGTATACACACATATATGCATGCAGAGGTACTGTGCAGTGGGTGCCTTTCCTCCTTTTTCCTACCCCCTTTCCTTTCACCTTCTTTTATTAATGGTACCTCTTAAAGAGATAAATGCTCCCACACAAGTGATATCACTTAAACAGATAAATAGTCCACACTAGAGAGACACAGAGCACATGAAGAAAAATCCTGTCTTATTAGACTGGAAACAGACATACTATATTAATGCAAAAATCAGCATATGGTTCTAATAGGCTTTCTTAAAATGATTTATCAGCTGTGATTAAGCCCTCAACCAGCATGTCTATCTTCATAAATAAAGCAAAAGTGCACCTTGCTCTAAAGTGTATCTGCAGTATCTTATTACCCAGCCTTGCATACTGCACTCCATTTACAGTGCGGCTCTGGGGAGCCAAGAATTTGTGTGCAATCACAAAGTGTGTGCTCCAGAGAGACTGCCAAGATTTAGGACTCTTATCTCATAGATAGTCTTACTAAAAGTCCATTACAATGAAGGCTTTTCCCCTCTCCCTGTGCCACAGAGCTCGGCACTGCTGAAATATGAACAGGTAATTAAAAGGATGTGTCTGATTTTACAGTCAGCCCAGTGACACAGAATCACCAAACAGCTGTTAGGAAAGGGATCTTGGCACTAGGAGCAGGTTATCTCTGCCAGGGGTTGTAGGAAATGGGGATTGCTTTTTAAAAATATCAGGAATAGTCTCTTTCTTCTTTGCAATGGATTGAAAAGGGAAACAAATATTAACAATCCTTTTTGGACCTTATTCTGCAGTTGGCTAATACAGTACATCAAATGGTCTTGGTTGCAAACTTGAAAGAGCTTTGCAAAAGCCAGGGGAAAGAGGATGAAGAAGCAAGGGCTATGACTTGGAAATTAAGGAGGAACCAGAGAAACATGTTGAATTCAGCAAGTCACAAACCGATGCTTGGAAACTGCCTTGAGTCAACCGGTTCACACCGAGGGGATGGGCTCTGTTGGAACACTATTTACCCCTTTGATAAAACGCCAGGAAATCCAGCAGGACATGCTGAAGAAATCTCATGAAGAACCAACTAAATCATTATTGTAGGAACATTCCTTTCAAGCCATTCCTAGCACATGCCAAATCACCATTTATACTCTCCCTTATAACACCCACCCATCTATAAAAATCAGGAATCTAAGGCTCCCCTCTATATGAGCCTCTTAGACATTTTTTTCTGCAAATACATCTCCAGTTTGGTTTGCAAAGCATACTCACAAACAACAAACCACTGTTATTTGATTCAGATGTTTACTGTGGCATGGTGAGATTTTTGTCAAAGGACAGTATAATTTAGAAAGAGAAAATAAGATAGAAAGTAAAATAACATTGCAAGACTATCAGTGTCATTAACTGATGTTTTCCCCTCAAAATGTACCATTGCATTGTATTAGGAGTGCAACATGGGGTACTTGTGGTCTGTGACTACTGCATTCAATTAGAAGGAGTGCACTGGTGAAGTCAAAGTAATTCCTCACTCCTGTGGTCACAGATTGCACCCTAGCCCTGGCCAGCCATCTTGCAGTATGAGCCTCTGGTCACAAGGGGTTCACTGAAGGCCATGCATGTTTGGATCTGTGCAAACCCATCAACCACTAATGGTAAACCAGTAAGTTCACACTCAACTGGTGGACAAACTAGTAGTGCCGTCTTTCCAAGGGGCAGCAGGTGGCTGTGTTTAGATAGCAAATGTCTGTTAAAGTTGATGCTGAATTGGACATATGGGCAATTCTATGACATGATTATGCCTGCCAGACCAAGAAATGGGCAAGGAATTCCCAAATTCTAGGTTGCCCACTTTACTTAAAATGTACATATGTTTGCATGCAGTAAAATAATACAAAAAAAGAACCTCTATCAGAGACCAGAAATAAGGAATTGTCTTGGTTACTTTTCTCTCATCACTGAGACAAAATACTGGACACCCAAAATGAAGGAAGGGAAGGTTTAGCTTATAGTTTTTGGAGGTTTCGGTCCATACTCCTCTCGTTCCAAGGCAGGGTGGCATGGCTAAGGGGCAACTGTCCCTGGTGGCTGCAAGCCACAAGACCAAAAAGGGCAAAAGGGAAAAGCATACCTCTTTCCCTCCCTTATATTGCATACCAGCTACCCGCCGCTGGGCAGGTGCAGCACTCACATCACTAATCCCAGTGATAGACAATGAACCAATCACAAATGCTAGATTCAGCCACCGCCATGACTGCATGAGGCTTTGGGGGAACATTTAAACACAAACCATAACAGGAATCATTCACCTACTTTTGATGTGCAGAAAGACAATGTCTTTGCCAGATATTAAACAACATTGTGTTATTGTGTCCACACATGTGAAGCTTGGATTCCTGTTCCTAGCATTTCTAATTGATATTTAAAGAATATTCTAGGTGAAATATTGTGATATGTTAACCTAAAATTCTGTCTTGGAATCAGCTAAAACTTCTAGCCTTCGGATCTCAATTCATTCAAAGTATCTATGTTTATACTTTCAAAGTAGTTAAAAGGCCCATTTTACAAATGAGAAAAAAAGTAAAGCAACAAGTGACTTTTAGAGAATGATTAAACAGAGTTCAAACTCCTTGTCCTTATTCAAGATTCAGACAACACTCATCATTACTTCACCATCCATGCCTGGAGCAGTGTGAATAATACAGGAAGTGTTGGGAGGCCATTTTGGGTTGACCAGAAGCACAGAAAAGAACTCTTCGGCACAGCACACTACAAAAGGAACAACCAGGATTCTGGACATCTTGTTTCTAGTACTAACCAATGGATGAACCGATGGGTTATGAGTGGAGCTCAGAGGCACCCTACATTCTAGAGCACTGAAATTCACAGTGTCATTATCCTGGGTTCTGGTCACTTTGGTTGGGGAGCAATGAATAGGAATATCTGGTCCAATGTGCCCACAAATCTAGTGATAACATATTCATGAATCCCCCGAGAATTCCTAAGCTCTAGAAATAACAAATCATACCAGGAGAAGACAAGAAGGAGATGACCTTTCTATGACTCAGAATGTGTAGCACAGCATCACTTATGGTTAATCACCTTGAGAGTCTCACCAAACCAACTGCTTTTCCTTGGGGAGATGGCTGTTCACACAGCCTGACTAAACCCCCATCCCAAAGTAAAACCACAGAAAAAGGCTGTTTCTGGCACCAGCCCAGGCAGGATTCAATCAGTGCTGTGATCAGCTTTCAAAGTTTTCACATAGCAGATGGTGTCGTCTGCACGTAACTCAAATCCCAGGGATGCCTGTGGCTGCAGCCACACTAAATCCAAAATGTGAGGTCCTCACTTACCAAAGGAAGTGGGTAGCCCCCAGGGTGCCTGACAATGAAGTGCAAGATTGCAGGTGGGATCCCCCCACCCCAGCTCTGAAACGATAACATAAAATGGTTCACTTTTGACTTCTGGTCAAAGGCCAAAATGTCAGTTTACACACTGGTCTCACCTTGCCATCTGTGAGTTTTGTTAGAAAACATGTACTTAGAGGGGATGCTGAGAGTAAAGTTCTCTTGGAATTCCACTTCCTTGAAGCCCCAAAGGAGATCTGGATCCATCCTGTAGAAAAGTCATAGTTGCTAACAGATTAACAAAAGCTTTTGAGATCCCAGAAAGCAAAGAACAACGGAAACCCATGGAAGTCCAGAAGATGGAATCAGGTGTCCTGCTGCACACAGGAGGAGCAGACAGATGACACTGTGTGTGTTACCAAGGGAAACATTCTGACTTCCAACCCTACCAGCCTGTGAGCCCCTCTGGTTTGCCAGAGAGAGCTAATCCCATAAAATGAAGAATGTGGGTGCACGTAATTTGGGGGAGAGGAAATTCCATCCCTCCCTAGACTTTCCTAGATCTTTGGACTTTGGTGATCACTGGGTGAGGAACAAGTGAAAATGTCCCTGTGTGGTTCTGATGCAAAATCCAGTAATTGCACCATGGGTTTGAATTGACAGCCAACATGCTGGAAATAAGGACAGGAAGAATGCTCGGAATCCCAGTTCCTGGCCTTAGCCTTATCAGTATGGAAATAACTTAACAACACACAAATGCTAACTAAGCAAGGTTTCCAGAGTAAATCACTCCCATACCTGCTCTTACCCACACTTAATGAGATGACACAGGCAGAGACTGTTTCTTGCAACTATTATATTATTTTCCTTTTCACTTTCCACAATGTCAATTTCTTCTCACATCTCTGTGAGGGGCCCAGGTAAGTGACTTAGCTACAGATGCTCACTGAGTCCAACATTTGGTCCAATTTTCCAATTGTGAGCACTGTTTTCTGCCTGGAGCGGAAACTTCGTCTTTAAGTCATTTTATTTGAATCTGAACCAAAAAACAGATCTGTTTTCCTGTCTGCCTTTGGGAGCATAGACATAAGGCCCACAGAGGACAGCGCAAGCTTCCTCCCGAATGCAAAGGGCTTCTGCGCCCAGGGCTCAGCCGCCTCTGTGTGCCTGTCTGGTACAATGGAAATCCCATGTTACTCACAGCTGCAAATTGGTTCCCTTGGAGAAGACAGTGCATTCAATGTCATGATTCCATTTGGGTTAATGCTTTGAAATCCCTTCCTGGCTTGCCTGTCTCTGGACAGGTAAGACAGGATTTAAAAGAGCTAAAAACCCAACTTAGCCTGCAACAGAAAGATCATCCTAATGTTATACTATGTTCCCTGCTGGGAAAAGCTGCCTTTTTCAAGGCCTTTAAATCTGAGCCTCATAATTGCTTTAGTGAAGATCATCTTAGCCAAATAATTCAATTGCACTAATTTTCAGCTGCAGTAAGGCCGCCTGATGGGAAGGCAAGGGCCGACCAAGTAAGTGGTTCTGGAGGGCTGGGTCTGAGCAGACTGTAGGGCATGCTGAAATCCAGGGCTCTGCTGTGTTTTTGATTACTTTTGTTTTGTTTTGTTTTTCTTGTTATTTTTAGTACCGCTTGGTGCTTTTAGATAGGTTTCACAGATCAAATGTTGTAGAATCAGGACCTGGCTGACCACATGCTGTTACAGTATGTAGTAAAATAGGGTATGGTATTATGTTGATCAGGTTTCCAAGGGACTTACTTCTCTTTTATATCTCTGATGCCCCACACCAACTCTTCACCTTTTAGCCATGATAGAAGAGCCTTTAACTACAAGCAAGAGACAAATGACTTCAAGAACAATTTATGTTTTTTTGTTGTTGTTGTCTTACTTTTAAACATTTCCATTCATTTTTTAAAAATACATTTTATTGTTCAATAACATTCAATGCTAATGTCTCTTTAAAGGTATTGTAAATTCAGGTAACTTCCTTAGTATTGGTGATATCAAGCTGGAGGTGGGAAGTAAAGGGAAGTGGACACTCCAAGCACACTGCTAACACAGCAAGAGGAGCAAAGGAGGGTGGGAGTGCAGTTTGACAGCAGCAAGGAGGTGAAATTTGCCTCCAACAAAACCAGAGGACTCAGAAGTAGTGGTGAGTCTTCAGGAAAAGCCCTGAGAATGGAGCAGTAGGGTATGTTCCAGTAGGAACCTCAGTAACAGGTGCTGCTACTGGATGTCAGAGACTAAGATTTAGGTCCAAGGTGAGGGCTAGATATACAGATAAAGGAGCTGCTTGTTAAGATGCGACACTTACGGGTATTCTGAAGAGAAAGGGTAAATGAATTACCTGAGACTTCATACATTCAAAAGGCAAGAGGGCAGAGAAGGTACTATTAGAGAAGTAGAAGAAAAGCGAAAAATCCTATGTGCAAGCCACTCACTCTCTTTGTCTCATAGATTTTTTTCTTTGCATTTCAAATGAGGAGTATATTACTAGTATAACTACCTATAATTATTCCCAGTTAACTAATGGGGTCAAAATCAAATTATCATCAATAACATGTTCAAAATGTCCTTTCTGGACCTGAATATACTTCATGAATATGCAAATACTTTGGTCATTACCATACCCAATTGCAAGTGAACAGGAAATGCTGGCACAAGTATATATTCTGCAATATTTTCAATACAGGTTCTCACAATTAATGTTCAGATTCCTGGAGTAATCATCATGTTCCATATTAGACAGGATCCGGACTCTCTCCCAGGTTCTTCTACTCCATAGCTTCAAATGGAAATGCCACAATCCCACATGAGAACGCCCATCACAGACACAAAATGATCGTATAACCTTTCTAAGCTACATGATTTGGATCAGTTCTCAAAACACGAGGTAGAGATCTACCTCTGTCTCACCAGAACAAATGCCATGTGATAGAAAATATACAAAATCTATGACAAATAATTTAAATAATGTTGAACTCAAAAACCAGTAAAATCTGACACAGGCTGGGAGCCATTCATGTGCAATTACTACCACTACTACCTCCCCATTTCAATTTGCCTTATCATGGCTAAAGGCAGAGCTTAAAAATGTGGAATAATTTACTATACAAACTAAGCCCTCAGTCTTAAAACATAAAGATATATTTTTCCTCTTCTGTCAAAGTTAGGTTGCAAGGATTTAGCTATTAAAGTGCAAAATATGCAATATCACAAACTTTCCAATGGAGATGTGGAACATTTATCTAGTACCCATCATTAGTATTCCTCCAAGCCATGGGCTTCTCTCACCATTAACATTAAATATATTTCATATTAGGGGTTCACTCTTTACAAGAAAATACATTGAGTATTTTGTTCCTTTGGGAATACCCTGACTTACCACTAAAAACAAACACAAAATCCTACATGTCTGTTGTTTTGTTTTGTTTTGTCCACTCCATTTTAAGTCTGAGGCAGAATTTGGGATCATATCCTAATTCACTCACATATGTGGTAGTAGGTACCAATGACCCTGTTAGGATTGTACTCATTATTCCTAAATCCCAGTGACACAAAACACATGAAATAGCTTCCAGTTTATCCATTGATTTAGTCATTCCCTAGAGTGGGATGCAAAGATCAAGCCAAATTCTCTTCCAGCATCAAATTCCACTTAAGATGAGGGCATAATTTTAACTTAGAAAGAGGAAGTTTAAAGTGATTTACATCTGCAGTGTGCTAAAATAGGAGGACAAAAAGAATGCTTCTCATCCAAGCCATGAGTTCTCAAGTCACTGGGGTGGGGAAAGAAAGAAGTTATCATCTCTGATACCATTGTCAATGACTTTCTTTTCAGTCATGCTGATAAAAAAAAAATGGGAAAGATCAAAAACAGACTCATCTGCTAGGATTAGGCCAACAGTGACTTTCAAAACCTAGATAAAACCAAGTTTAGGTTTCACAATATTCTTATTCTCCAGACTTCTGGGGGAGGGAGGGGTTGTTTTACACACATATCTTAGAAGCCGCATGTTAACATAACCGGAAACATGCAGCTGTTGCAAGTTTGCTCAACTTGGTATCTTATTTTTCATCCAGTGCCACTCATCCCCTCCCCAGAGAACAGCCATGCTGCCTAGTGGAGGAATGAAAGGCTGCGTGAGAAGGCAAAGGGCTTCCCTCTCTGCACCCTCTCTCTCTGAGTAACTGGTGGCGTTAGGTAACATGACTTCTAGGTACAGAATTTAATCAGATGGAACAGTCTACTTTCTGAGCTGAGGCTGACCTGGCCATGCCCTGTTCTGTGACTCCTGTTGAGATGGGATCCAAGATCTTAAGATTGTAACTTGTCCCTTGTTCCCATGTGTTAAACAGTCAATACTCTCTGGGGATAGATTGTACTTTTCATCATTTGGGTAGGAATTTTAGAGCATGGAAATGTCCTAATTTGCTATTTCTGCATCAGCATAATGAGTCATATTTAGGTCCTATGGGAGACTAACAACACTTAGCACTTATACAGCACGCTTTTCATCTTTAAGGTCTTTAACTATGTAAGGCTGTAATGTTAGATTTATCTAAGCAAGACAAAGGAATTCATTTCTCATCCTTTCATTTGCTCTTCCTTCCTTCAGACACACACATGCGCGCGCACACACACGCACACACACACACCATGACAAAGCTAACTCCTGCTACCTAGATGCATAATTGATTTCTTTTTTTTAAACAAAGTAATTAGATGTGCAAGGTCAATTCAGTCTTCTCTTTCTACTTCTTTTTTTTTTAATCTTTTTATTTTAATTTCCTCTAACATAGAACACAAAATCAGCACTGGTTATCCTTTCAACATTTCCACAAAGGCTGGTGTCCTCCACTTCACTTGTTCCTTCATAACTCATAATCTTATGCATAATCTCTGGCCACCAAGGAGAGCTCAACTCTGTTTTGAAGGACTAGGGAGACTCTTCCCAGCTCTGTGCTTAGACCTATTTCACCTCCATCTACTCCTTGCCCAGGTGATTCTATATTATCTAATGCACTTAAATATCAGCTCTATGTCCACGACACCAAAATCTATATGTCCAGATTGGTCTTCATCCCTGAATTCCAGGATTCTATATCAATCTGCCAGTCCAGTGTCTTCACTTAACAAGTCTAAAAAAAAACCTCCCCAACTTTCCCCTCTCCCTCCCTCCTTTTCTTCTTCTAGCTATACAGGCCAAAAGCCTGGGTTTTTCTTTAATTCTCCTCTTATCACTCCACAATCTAATCCTGTGCCTCAGTCTTCAAAATATATTTAGAATCTACTCCCTTCCCCCAACATCTCCATTTCAAATACCCAACTGACTGGATTCTGCCACTGCCCTCCAACAATTTACTTTTAATTTAGCTGCCAAAGTAAGCTTTCTAAAACATTAAATCAGATCCTATCACTCCCTGCTCAGAACTGTTCCCCATCTCACTTGCAGTGAAAGCCAAGCCCCTCAAATGGCTTGCAAGGTTCTCCTGGTTCTGCCCTCCCATACTCAGTCTCTGTCCTTATGGTTCACCTTCCTCTAGCCAAACTAGCCTCTTTGCACATCCTCCAACAGACAGCCCATCATCCAGTCTCAAATCCTGGCACATGTATTCTCTAAACTCAGATCACTCTTCCCTCCAATTCGCAGCTGGCTCAGGGCTTCTCCTCCTCAGGTCTCTGCTCACATGTCCCCTTACCAAAAATGCCCTCTCTGACCAACCTAGCCCCTGCTTGGGCCCCTTCCCTGCTGCATTTATTTCCATTGCACTTATCTCCCATCTGACATGCTCTTTTCACTTGTATGTATGCGTTGTTTATCTTCTTCACTAAAGCTAAGCTACACGCAGGCACCAACTTTTTGATTGTGTTTTCAATAATGTTTATTCAGTGGTATGTGTACCAATGCCCTAGACTATGCCTGGCATACAGTAGACACATAAAATATCATTATTGAATGAAATCTAATGAACAAAAGAATCTTACATGTTTCAGAATAGGGAGTAGCTTAAGTTATAAATCACAGGCATGCTGAAATTTGTGATTCCTGTTAGTGAATTACAACTTGCTTTTCCAAAGGGGAAAATCACTTATTAAAGAGATATGAAACTGTGAGCTTATATTATTATACAAAATTGAGGCAACTGTGGAATCTGTTAGATATGCAGATGTGAGTCTTCTGCAGTGTTATAACCTGTCCTTATTACATAAGTACATTGAGGGGAAGATTTGGGGAAAAGGTGTGAAGATTAGGAATTTGTTGAATAGAATTTTCCCCAGCAGGCAGCCATGTAGACTAAGCAAGGATAAATTCTGCATTTACCCTATAGCGCAATTTTCTAGACCAAATTGTAGGTAGAAATTTAAGGAAGGAGGTCAAGACCAACCCAACTTTCCCACTATTTTGTTATGAAGCACTTAGAGGGTTCAAATAAGAACTTTCTTTCTCTAGGTGAATTAATCCATTCTCTATTTTATGAAAATTTGCTGGTGAACCAATCCAGGTCTTTGGTTAAAATATACAGAGACAAAGAAACCAGAAGAGAGTTGAGATATAGAATTAAAAGAAAATAATCATCTAAATGTAGAGCACAAGAGAAAAAGAAAAAGACAACAGTTAAGGATAATAAAATGGGCAATAAATAAGGACCTACTATCTGAATTTTTAAGGGCGTGAAAGAATAAATGAAATAGGAGTTAAAGGTGGCCTTATGCAAATAATATTGATGACTGGATAAATGTGGTCCAGAGGAAGGTAAAAGTATATTGTCAGATTGAGGATCATTAATCCCACTCTTCATTTTCCTACCCCTGAGGTGGAAGCCACCATCACAGCCCATTTGGCAAGTGGATGAGTCCCTTGCTATAGGCCTCAGGAAGATACCCTTTCAAGGTCCTCTGGCTGAAATAAGACAAAGGAAGTGGAAGTTTCAACAGCCTGAAAGTTGTCGACTTCCTGTGCCTATACATGTGGCTCTGGCACAAGCTGGTACTGTTCTTACAGAACAGGCCCACATCATAGCAGAGGCTGCCACAGGACCCCCAAACCATGGATCCTCACGAAATTATGCCATGTCTATGAGTAACATTTAAAAGGCAAAAAAACAAACAGCTCTACAGCTGTGACAGTCTTCTTTCTCAGTGTTGCTTGGGTCATTATTTTAATTTTTAAATGTAATGATTTGTATTCTTCCTCAACTCACAAGGAATTTAAAGCAAATCATGAAACACATATAACACAAAAGTATTTTTGCTTTTAAATTAAAAATCAGGACCAGAGAAAACATAAACTAGAACTGAAAGTCTGGCATAGGAGGGAAATAAATTATTGCTCATCATAGTACTCTAAAAAGTTCTCCAAGTTAAGCAATAAACTTGGCTTTGTGTTAATCTAGCAATACAAATGAAAAGAGAAACAGAACCAGCTACATGAGTCTTATGTCTACAAGGAGAAAATATTTCAGTTCCTCAAGGGAAACAAACCATTTCCTGGAATTCAGACCTGCAAGAACTCCTTACACAGGGCTTCGTATAGGAAATCATGAATAATATAATGGAGAATATTGAAAAACCACACCCCTACCATGGGTTTCATGCAACTGTTCTTGGTAAAATGCCTTTAGGCTTCAATTCAAACCAGTCGATAAGAAATGAAGTAAATATGGACCAAGTACACATCATTCTTACAGTTCAGTTTAACCTAAGAAGCTAATTTGTAGTACCTGGAGAAATGAACTTAACCCCACCTCCCAGACACTATCTTTTTTCAATAAATACATATTTACCAAAATAACTAAATTTATTACTCAGTTAGAGGAAATTCATTACATGAAACTTTCCTCTTCTCCCTTGCTATTTTCATTGGTTTTTAAAAATCTACTTCTATTGCAAGAGACTATAGAATTGTGCCTTCTGTTTTTCTCAAGTTAATTTTTAAAATGCTAGGCAAATGATAATTGTTAAATAACATTTATTCAAAAACAAGGAAATGTGGCCAAACTTAGTGGCACACACCGATAATCACAGCTACTTCAGAGGTAGAGTTAGGAGCATCAGAAGTTTGAGGCTAGGCTGGGCAATTTAGTGAGACACTGTTGTAAAATTTTTTTAAATGTTTACAACTATGAAAAGAGCTGGAGATGTAGTTGCATGCTCCCTAAGTTCAGTCTCCAATACTACACACACACACACACACACACACACACACGGAAAAGGAAAAGAAAAAGAAAAAGAGGAGACATTTAATGTTGTTGGACTGGGGAGTGGAGAGAGGATAAAATATAAATGACTAATTATAAATAAAATGAGTTGATTGAGATTTTGTATCCCTCTTTTCATGACTTTTCCTAAAGCAGTACAGTCTGAGTTCAAGCCCTGGGTCATCATGAAGTGAGAATGTGACAAGAAAAATCTGGTGGAGAGGGATTATTATGATTTTATGTAGAGGAAAACTCAAAGCCTTTAAAACACTCAGAGAAATATCAGAGCCTTTTAAAATTTTTTTCTGTGAATGGAACAGCTGGAACTACAGAATTCATTACTACCTAGCTGGCCCTTCCCTTCAATCATCTTTCACATTTTACATTTCCGTTCATGGACTGTGTCTAATTTGTTGTTTAGTACATTGTGGGCATTCACTAATGCTCTACAACAGCAATGAAAAGAATACTAAAAAGCCTCCTTGTCGTATTTACTTATGACCACATCTCCTTTCATTAATCTTGCAAAGTGATTTTAAAATTCCAGTACAATGTTATGATAAAAACTCAAATATATCCTGAAGAGTTTCATGAAGTGAATTTCTTACATTTTTAAGAGCAAGTGTAGTGAATCTATTTGCAGCTAACTTACTTGTTTCAGCAATAACAGATGTTCACTAATCTGACCAGGTAACGTGAACAGGAAGTAATCATAAATCTGGTAGAGAAGGGCTGGAAAGATTATGGAAGACAGACAGTTACATCCTGGGCCAAAATCAAATGAAATCCTCTTTTCTACAATTATTCGCCTGATTTTTGACCCTTTGTCTCATTTCTTGTACAATCACCACCCACATAAGTCCTGCTACTAAACACTTAGCAAAGTAACACAATCGGTTGAGACTAGAAATAGTCTGTGACTTTGTCCAACACAACTTTAAGAATGAGATAACTTTTGCAGGGAGGGGCTTGAACTTCATTTTTTAAATAACTATTTTTCTGATGATTTACCAAAACTTTGAATTCTACCACAATCAAAGATTTGTCGGTTTAAAAACATTAAACAAACACTTGCACACAGATTAAATTCTCTTCCAAGTCCACTTCTGTATAATTTACCGGGCTACCTAGTTTCCACGTGGAAGTTTTCCAGCAGGCATTCAGGGGCTACCTCTCCTGGTGTCACCCAAGCAAACCTACCCGCTTGCTGCTCTCCTCTTCCTGAGCCTTCCTGAATTCATGCTCGAAGGAGCAGTCCAGCTCGCTGAAGAGGCCCACCTCCTCACAGTTCTTCAGGAATCTCGTGGGGGTTGGAGTCTGATCTGAAAACAGAGGCCCAGAGATCATGAGTGGGCTTTCCTCCAAAGCCAGTGGCAAGCATGTGCTAAGTTCATTAATACCCTCCCCTGACCTCAAAAGATGCCTACCAGCCTTCCATGATGACAATGTGCAAGAAAATAAAACCATAAACTCTAAAAAGCAGGAAAACTATGATGTCTGCAATATGTGAGGGCTTTCTACACCTCTCTCTGGACAACCTCAAGAGATCTCACTTTCCACTTGTCTGGAGTCCATATCATTTGCACTCACATTGCAACATATGGAATGGACGTATTTAAATAAAAACTGGAAAAAATGATTTAGCTCAAATAAAGCCAAAAAATCATCTGTGCCAATGTTAAAACTACTTCAGGGGACTGGAAAGGGAAAGACTTTCAAAATTTTTATAACAAGCTAAGAGAAACAAACAAGCATGTTGATTCCTTTTTCTTAATGGAGAAAGAAAATTCAGCAATACTATCTCATCCTGGGAACCACAGAGGGATGATACAAGGTTCCAAGTCAAACACATTCAGCTTCCATCCTTTAAAAATATCAATATTAATTTTATTTTCCTTTGCTATAGCCAAAATAGTGTTCTGAAAATGCTCTTTAAATAGAAAAGAATTTCTTTCATATTCTTAACTTGCTAAAGTGCTTACTACTGGGGTTGTTGAAGCTATTATTGTGGCTTAATATATATGCAGCCTTTCCAGTTTATATTTTTACACACTTTCTCTGGAATCTAAACTCACAAGATCCTAGAAAGTAAGTAGGGTAAATTTACACCCATGCGGTCGCTAAGGAAAGTCACCCTTGTGGTCACTAAGAAAAGTCATGTTCCTTGAGGAAGGAGTACTTGAGTTGACACAAAAAAACTGCCTCTTCTCAGAAACAAAAGATGTTGGAACCAGATGGGCAGTGGAAGGAAACCTAACCATGCTGATATTTCTTTGACAAATGAGGACAATCAAGGCCCAGAGTGACTGCAGCTCCTGTTCAAGGTCTCTTGGTGACACCAGGATCATAACCAAAGCCTCAGTTCTACTTCCACTGTGTACAGATATTGCCCCACTTGAGCCTATGGCAAACACTGGCAAATTGTTGGTGGCATCCGTCCAACTGACCTGCACAGTTCTCTAAGCCACTCCCATCAGCTAACTGAAGAGCACCCTTGAGCTGAAATGCATTTGCCATTCCAGCACTCTGCAAGTATCTGCATTACAACAAACTAGAACTATGTTTACTCTTCTAAATCATACAGAGAGCAGTTAATCCCAGTAAATCAGTAAATATCCAATGAGATCCAAAGAATATGTTACTATCTGTGAAGCAGAAAATAGTTGGATATCCCCACTGAATTAGCCCCTTCAAGGCAATGTCTCTCAATTCCCTATAGGAAAAGGACATTAAGCTTCCAAATCGTTGAGTTAGATTCCAGTGCAGCAGTCTCAAATGTAGCCTGACCTCCGAGACACTGAGTTCTCCTGGTAGTCTACAGAAAGCCTACCATGGATGAACACAAACTGGGCATTATCCATAAGAGACAGGTGAATGAGTTTGTTGAAAATGATTCTATTGGTAGTACATTAATTTATTAAGATGCACATATATACCTATATGTCCAGTATATACATATGATTATTAATATGTATGCTGAACCTTGTAGTTTACAAACATTTTTACCAACACTATCTAGAATCTGGTTCTCACATGTTTTTATCAGGCAAATAGAGTCTGTATTATTTTAGAAATAGGAAAACATGTTTCCTTTCACAAGAGCACACAATTTGTAACCATCTCACCACTATTAAGACTCCTCTTACCTTCAGACATGAGGCCTCTTCTAGATTGAAGATTAATTCAGTGTTTTACCCTCCTAGGTCCAAATGGCTCTGTGATGTGTGTAAAACACAATTCTGACAGAAACCTGGATTTGAAAATAGCATAATCTGGGGAAGTTACCTATATTGCCTAGACCTCATACTCCTCATCTTTCAAGTAAAATTCTAAAGTTTTAGAATGATACGAATTCTAAAATCACCACTGTAATAGGTTAGCTTCAAAAGTCACTATTCATAGGTCAAAGAAATATAAAACTATTTAAAGCACAGTCAAATAGGAACATCAGTAACAGCTGATAAGATCATTAAGTTACAAATAAAGACTGGATACAGAGAAAAAGGAGTTTTCTGAATAGAAGGTATAAATAGACAAGCTCTGAGAGTAGAAAAGTAAGGATACATGTATGTGTGTCTCTGTGTGCATATATATTCTTCTATATCTTGGGTGCTAATTTGTGCCAGGTGTAGGGATAAGAGCTTTGCATATATGATTTCATTAATTTTCACAGCACTCCTAATAGGCAAAAACTGTCCTATTTTATTTATGAGGAAATTGAGTCATGCCTCAGGCCTCAGTTAGAAATTGAATCACATAGTTATGCTGATAGCCGGTAATTCTAACAATTTTTGGACCCCTTAAAATGAAATCATTCTTGGAATCATTCAGATCCCTCACACAGCAGAACTGCATCACAAGTCTCCCAATTATCTATTACCTTATAAGAATGTCTCTGAGAAAACACCACATAACAGAAATGAAAGAGTAGATCACTTGTCATCAGCTGGCATTTAGCTTGCCAGGTTTTAATTTTCCTTTTGCTCTCTTTTGCTTCTTTTGTAGAGACTGGGAAGTCGATGGCCCTAGTTCAAGGCAGAGAGAAAATCATCCTAGTAGCCTCCAAGGGACTCCTAAACTCTAGAGCAGTTGTGAGATCAGGACCATGACATCAAAAGCAGGCAGACTGGGTGGGGGGGCAGTCTGCCAGGGGAGGGGCCAAGCTCTGCATAAGATGGAGAGATGTTTGCTGCCTGCTCTAAAGCAAAATGATTTCCAGGTGTCAGCATGCACTACGTACATGAACAAGGAAAGTGGAAGGGTAGCACAGGAGTGGGTAACATTGTCCATCGTCTTAGGCCCTTTCAGCAATAGGAAATAACAACCAAGGGCCAAGGGGCGCTAAGAGTAGCAGAGACAGAATCTTTCCTCCCACTCCCAGATCAGAAGCCCAGAAGATGGCTCAAGGGTTGTTACCAAATGCAACTTGCTTTTTGCTATGTGATATTTTAAAAATTCGAGTAGATATCAACATCTATATTTGGAATACAAAGACTCACTGTGCCCGATTTTTCATTCATCTTGTAAATGAGATATTCTGTCCAATTATAACAAGAACCAGAAAAGGGAGCTTAACTTTTAATTTAATATTTATTGGAATTATTATCTCTTTGATCTCATATTTTACCAGTTCAAAGGAGGCCAGGAAAGATGCAATTGTGTAAAAAGGATATCTGAATCTATCAGTTGCTTAAATGAAAGAGGCAGAGTTTCTCAGTACCATGAATGCTTCCATCAAACTACTGTTCCAACTAAAATGGACCTGAAGTTAGTGGATAAAATCCATGGTCATAAATTAAAATGTTTGTAAACCACACCTTATTTAGATCAAAGAGCACACACAGCAGACAGCTACAACATCAGTAATGTCTATACCCTGAATAATAATGACTACTTTGGTGAATAATGTCCAAGTATCACTAGTCCAATAATGATAGGAGATTCCCCAAGCACTTACAGGAACTGGTTTCAATGACAGCTCTGAACTAAGTTGATTGTTCAAGGTCTAGTGCTCACCTTTTTTAGTGTTTCCATTTCAGTGGGGAACGTTCAAATGAGAGAATGTCCAAATCTCAAACTAACCTAAAAGTAAATAACTTTTGAGCTTGAACTTCACTTGAGTTAAAAGGTTTTGTTATTTTGTACATTGAATTGCAGCTGCATAAACATCTGTATGTTACTTTTTCACAGAGTTTGTAAATAACACAACAAGTTTCCAGGAGACCCAAGAATTAGGTACAAAAATAATAGAAAATCTTACCCACTTCTCTTACTGTCACACATCTCCTCATGACAATTGGATGCCACTTGGACAAGAAAGATTGGTACCAGATAAAAGAGAGTGAAATACTGTCATTTGCTGCAAAATGGGTGGGTCTGGAGAATGTTATGATAAGTTAAATAAGTCAGGAACAGAAAGTCAAATACTGTTACCTGTATTCCATTTATATACAGAAGACAAAAAGATTCATATCAAAGGTAGAAAGTAGAATAGTGGTTACTGGAGGCTGGGCAGGAAAGGGGAGGGGGCTGGAGATAGGATACTTTACAGGTATAGGGGTGTAGCTTGACAGAAGGAATAATCCTTAATGTTCTAGAGAACATTACAGTAGAATAACTATGTGAAGACAATTAATATTTTCAAATAGCTAGTAGAGAGGATTTTAAATGTTCTTTACACAAAGAAGTGATAACAGGTTCAGTAAGGATGATAGCAGTTACACTGATCTTATCATAATTTTTGTATACATGTAATGATTTATCACAATAGTCTCCACAAGTATCTGCAATTACATATCAATTAAAAAGAAAACATAATTAAAATTATTTAATTAGTTAAATAATTTAAAAGGAATTTTAAAAATTTCTTTGCAAGTTTGGCACATTCCAGTATCTGGTTCCCATGTTAGGTCTGCTTCCTGGACAAAAGGAGCAGAAATTTGTCTTCACAGAATTGCTACCTTTGCAAAAGCTGGGGAAATCATACTTAACCATGCTGTGAACCCACTTTTTTATCTACCCAGAAGAGCACCAAAACTCTGGCCTTATGATTAAGAAAATTCTGCACCATGTTATCAACAATGCAAACTATGAGTGTCTGGCTAAAAGTTTTCTTTTGTAAAGCAACTCTCAAAGGTCCTCTCAGTTTATCAGCTGCCTACTATCAACTGCTTTGGCTCCAGAAACTATGATTATAGCAATGTAAAAATAAAGGATGAACACAAAGTTAAGTTCTAAAACCTGATTCTTCTTTGAAAAAGTGTTTAGACTATTCTACATTTAATAAAAATTGCTATCTTTCTTGGTTTCAGAGCTGAATTTGAGTTATATGTTCATCTGTTTCACTTCCTTCAACAATAAAAAAAAAGAGTAGAAAAATCCTCAATTTAAAAAAATAAAAGTGTATAAGGGAAGTCCATCATTTAACAGAGAGGATTTTAGATCCCTGAGCAGTTTCCTTTTTATTGATCTCAAATTATCAATTATGTACTGTGTTACTAAAGAAATATCTTAAGTATTTTACATTATTTGATATCAAACTGATAGTGGCTGTAATATAATAAAATCCTCACTAATTCAGGCCAGTTACAATAAACATTAGTTTGAATTCATGAACTTTCTAATTACACAGTATTTGTTAAGCAATGCAATTTTATTAATTTTCATGACTCAGATTCAGACAATACAATGTGACTTGAAGGAATTTCTCAAGAGGGTGACTCAATCAATAGAAAAGAAATTAGAATTAGCATATCAATTTTAGTAAGAGCTAGAGGTCTCCAAAAGAAGCATTTTCTTAGATACTTTTAATATTCTTTTCTTAGCTATATTTAATTTTTCAGCAAATGTTTTCTTTGAAATATTTTCTTGGTTCCTATCTTCTGTCTAATAATGTCCTAATTTTAAAAGTTCACATTAAATGAATGTTTAAATACATAATCCTTTTCCAGCACTTGATAGGCTGAAACAAGAAGATCACAAGTTCAAGGTCAATCTGATACATAAAGTGAGTTCAAGGCCACCCTGGACTGCAAAGTAAACACACACTCTTGAATCCAGTGCTGGAATCCATTTATCACCAACATGGAGAGCTGGTGGGCCAGATACTGTGTAAGTGCCTATGAGTCAATTAGAAAGTGTGCTGACAAGAGCATCTCTCACAACATGTGCCCACTGGCTCTAGAAGGCATAGATTTAGATTTACATTAAACAAGTGTGTATTCTGCACCTTCTTACCATCAGCCATCAGCCACCCAAAGTGTTCCAACAGAGATCAAACCATGATTTTAATTTGCTTTAGAGGAGCTGGGCTGGTAAGAAGGGTTATTAATACCATGAGATCATGTCTCTGTTGGCAGAGTGAATTAAGGGATCCAAGGTGGTTTTGCTATCAAAATCTGCCCTGAATAGAGGAAGGCTAAAGCTTAATATTTCCACTCAGTCCCTAATTGCCTGGGTTCTCCTACATTCTTTGTTTTTAAAAAAAATGGTTTTCAGATGCAATAGAGACTCGCAAGCCAGTTTTTCAGGATACTTCACAGCAAGGCTTTAAAAATTTTCAGATGAATCATTCAAAATTCTATTTGCTGGGCCCACTCATAACATCAGTGAGAACTGAACAACTACTATAAATGTGAATAGCCACTTGCACCCTACTTGTCACAAAGGGTGAGCACAATCTGTTTTGTGCAGTGCTAACATGTTAGTAAAATCTCCTTTTCAAAACATTTGACTACTTGCTCCATTTGATGACTATTGAAAAAATAAGACAATAGTAGGAGACAGCACAGAACCCAGGGAGAGAACTGTGTGCCTTCTGTGAACCCTCCATGTTGGGGTGAGAGGCCGCAACCAGAAGCAAGCCCGCCTGCCTCCCTGGTGAGTTTGCATGACTACACGGACTCCAGGATGAGAGAAAGAGGTATGTCCCATAGGCCTGCTGAAGCGCAGGCTATTAATCAAGGACCTCCCCGCCCCCCAGAGCATCCTGCTTGCTAGGAGGACCTGTTGGGTTCATTGCAACTGGGGTACATAAAGCAACTAAATGCTTGTATTGTTGGATTGTTTTGCAGGCCCAGTGCCCACAGTCTCAGCATTTCTTGGGTAGATGACATTTTCTAGTGTGGCAAATAGGTGGGATTGTCCTCTGTCTTGTGTTCAAGCCCCAATATTGTTGTCATTGCTTTGCTTAATTTTGTTTAATTTTCATTTCCTTTTTTTTTTTCTTCATTTCACATCCTGTTTTTATTGGTTTTTTTGTGTTTTGTTTTTGGTTTGTTTTTGCTATGCCTGATGGAATGGTCAACTATTCTGAAAGTAACAAGATACAATATAGTAGCTATTGTTTTCATAGTATCTCTCTTTAAAGTTCTATGCCAGTTCTACTGCTTTGTTTTGATTGTTCTGTTATCTTTTGTTGGATTTCACTATCTTTGAAATAAAATAAAAGTAAAAAAATAAAAAAGGGAGATAAAGCAGTTCACAGATTTACATCCAAACATAAGACCAAAATGTGTACATGTTCTTTGCACATGTAGCTCACCAATCTAGGTGTACGGTAAGAAATTTATAGACATACAAGAACTTTGGACCAACTACTTTTATGTTTGATCTTGTTTCCTCATGTAGAAAGAATATTGAGTATTAGATAACATAATGAACACAAAGTACAAGGCACAATTACAGGCATAAAGTAAGGCAAAAAATGGTAGCTATTACTATTATTCTGCCCTCTGGAGCAGACTATCTCCACCACCCTGTCTCTCTGCTCCATAAAGATTCAACTGATTTTCAAAGTGGAAAGTTGTTATGTAACTTTATTATCAATGGGATTGCCAAGAGGAGGTATGTATGGGCCGTGTGTGTGTGTGTGTGTGTTTGTATCTGACAGTGTGTGTGTGAGAGAGACACAGAGAGAGAGAGAGACAGAGAGAGAGATTTTTACTTACTTGGTTAATACATTTTTAAATATTCCAGCTCATTTTATAAAAAGAATTTGGAAATATGGCTTCCTTTTCAAAATGTCCCATGACTTTTTGAACAGTGTTTGTGGCAAAGAACCATGATCAGTAGTTTTGAGTGTTTGCATGATCATGATAAGCTTCTCGGAGACAGATGTTACACCTCATTAAATCAGTGTTGTTGCTTTTGTGTAGGAAAGAGGTTTAGAGGCTGGAACTAGAGACAGGCCCTGATCCTAGCCCTAGTCTGAAGGACGATCTGATCATTTGTGTCAATGTCAAGTGCTGGGAATCTGATAAGCAGGGTGAGAGAATAAAGGGTCTCTTGCCTCTCATCTGTTTGTCAGCTCAAGATACACGCAGCTCTGCCTCGTCTCATCCTACAGTCTCACCACACCCAGTGCCACTATATTCACAAGTCAGGGAGCAGGGACCCCTGAACCTACAGTGCTGAACATCTGGTCTTGGCTCACATGCCAAGAAGCCTTTCCTAACCACCTACCTTTAGGTGGCCCTCTGCCACGTTTTTTATTTACTGGTATTTCCTTGTTTACTTCTCTGGGTTTTGTTGTTGTTATCTCTCTTCCTCCACACCCCCTTTGAGTGCAGTAAGTTCTGCGAGAAGAGGGAGCTCATATGTCTGATTCAGTTCAGCATACCCAGCATCTAGCCCAAAAGAATGTTTGTAGATACCCAATAAACGTTTGTTGAATGAAGACATAGTTGGTGGCGGAAGGGCAACCTCAACCTCTCTGCACACACCTAGGCCGGTGCTTACCCTAACTTCCTTCCACGCACGGACCAGTTGTCTGCAGCATTCACTGTGCCGTGATGCCAGGTAGTGGGATTATAGGCGTCTGAAGGCCTGGTCCCACAAGTCTGGTAGCGTACGTGCATGCTCAGCCTTACTTTGGAGGATGGCCCCCTCTTACTCTCTCCACAGGAAAGACAGAACTTGCTAGTCTTAGATTTACTGCAGGGAAGGAAGAAACACTGCAGAGGGGCCATGTGCTTCCATAGAGTTTCTTGAGTTTCTTTCTGTCCTCCAACTGGAATTTTCATTTGGAATATAAATTGTTTTCTCAGCTATAAATAAAGTTGCTTTATGAAACTTTGTTTCATTTTGGATTTTCAGTTTCATTTTTTTCTTGTAATGAACCCAAGAACCCTGCTTTTAAAAGGTAGAGGTGGAGATGTTTATCAGGGCCAAATTTGGGTGTCTAATTATAACAGCATTAAAATAAATTTTAAAACCATATTTTTACCTCTATTCTAAAACTTGACTATGATATTCAAATTAAATGACTGTGTCATAGTTGGTAATTCTGCAAACTATATGTGTAAGCATATTGTCTTCTTCAGATTCCTATTTCATGGTTGTTTTTTCATTTCCTTATTCCAAATTTGACATAATAAAAATAAGAGTTCCTTTTCTCCTAGTAACTTGCCATTTAGCACTTTCAACAATTAGCAGCAACAGCCCCAAACTAATAAGGGATAAAACAATTGAAAGGTTGCAAGAGATGAATCAAAACCTCATTTTAAGTATTATGTAGAGGAATGTTTCACCCATTGTTCACACATCTTTGGCTACCTACTTTTTTTTTTTTTTTTCAGATCTGTACTTAGGGCTCCTTGTAAGGCCAGACCAGCAGTCTACCTAAAGAGACACTACGTGGGCACTTAGCACTACGCTGGCAATGCCCTACATATTTGTCTCTCTCTAATCCTCATTTCTTGCTCCTTTGCAACCAGGCAGCCTATTTTAGGAATTTAATTTGGGAAAAAATAAAGGAAAAATTTAAGAATTTAAAAGTCTGTAATCCTGTTGCTTGTATGTTCACTGCTGAACCACTAAGTTAAACTACATGTGACTCTATAAAACACGATAAATGACAAAGAACAGCCATCTTTCCTGACCCTTCTAGGCTTTCATAACTGTTTTGGGAGCTCTGCAGACTTTGGGAAAGCTGAAGAAGTAGCTAAAGAGCTGGCTCATTCCAAACCAAACAGGCTGAGACAGAAAAGGCAAGTGGTGGTAGAAGAGAGGGCAGAGGACACTGTTGAATGCCAGACTCTTCCTATAGGCACTATCAAGTCACTGGTGGGTCCATGAAGTCGTGGGGACAGCGTTACACAGGGACTATGTAAACTGGCACAGCCTGACCATGTAGACAGAGGGACAGGGCTCTCTGCCTTGCCCTGTTTGGTGAGTCTAACAACTCAGAAGATTGACTAGTGATACTGATAATAAAATAAATAAAATTTAATGGCCATTGAAATGCTAAATCACATAAGCCACTCCTGCCAGAGAAGTCAATTTCTCTCCAGATAGCAATTAAAATTTGTATATAAATGTGTTCCTTCGTTCATGATGCCAGGGAGAAGAATCATCAGAAATCATTTAATTATCCTCCTGGGGTTTATGAAACTCTCTCTGACATTCTTTTGCTGAATCTTCTTAATAAACTTATGAAATGGGAGGGGCAGATACAATCATTCCATTTGATGGGGAAAGAAACCGAAGCCTAGAAATGTTCAATTACTTCCTCAAAGTCATATGTTCAAGTGAGGTAGAGTTCAAGCTAGAGTTTAGGTTTCTACTCCTTTCCCTGCACTCTTTCTACTGCACTGCCTCTCAAAATGTGAAGGAATGGCAATTAAGAACAGATTGTTGCCATTATTAATTTCTGCTTACTTTTACTGAGCAGGTACTATGCTTCCATGTATTATTTTCATTTACTCTTTCCTACTCTTGAGGCAGGTAATGTTTTTAAAGAAAATTTTACTGACTATCTAAGGACAGAAAGCTCCTTCCACAAAAGATGCATAGCATCTCCCCTTTACAATACGCATTTGATATATATTCACATGCTCCTCTGCAGTATTTTTGCTAGGTTTTCATATGCAAGCTCTATCATGATGTCCTCAAGGACCAGAGGCATATCAATCTGTTTATCTCCTATAACACACTGAATAGTATAGTGTGCATTATAAATGCTCGATTAATATATGATACTTGAATAATCTGTTGTGCTTAATTTAAAAAATTATACGGAGCCAAGTTTCACTGTAATAGATATTCCACATTCCAGAAAATGAGGAGTCATAGTTCTTCAATTTACTTGGGTGAGCATGACATTAGCGGATTATATTTCTGCTAAAATTTAGATATGTATATTTTCAAAGTACAGAATTTGTCCATGGGAATTAGCCTATGAAAAAGAGAGGAAGTATCTTGCACAAAACTGATCTGGTCACCAAAAGCATCTTTGCCTAACGTCTCCTTACCTGATAACATATTGTCCGTTTTTATGGAGGAAAACTTCAAAGTCATTTCATGCTTGTGCCTGTGAATCATCAGATGATCCTCTGTTGGGAAACGCTGTTGTACAAATAGAAAAAAAAGGGAGAAAGAGAGGAGACATTCAGTTTTTAGCACATATTTGCCATCATAAAGACAAGCATTTATTCAGCAGTTCAAATACAACAGAATTACAAAACAAAAAAATCAGCCTGAAAACGTGTGAAAACACAAGTAAGTAAGTTACAAGCTGTTTTAAGCAAGCAAATGTGTTGGGATGTTCCTTTCAATTACACACAAATACATGCATTGTAATTTCCATTACAATTTGCCAAAGGGGTTACCTATGTTACAGAAGAATCTGACTAAGCACTAATAGTAAGAACATCTTTGTCTTCAGCCATTCTCTGACTCCCCACATCTTTCCTGGAAACTTTTCTTTTCTTTTTTTTTTTTTTTTGCGGCACCAGGGATCAAACTCACAACCTCGCACCTGCCAGGGAAGGCGCTTAAGCCACTGAGCCGAACTCCTGGCCCTAGTTTTTGAGGCAGGGTAGCACTGTGCAGCTCAGGCCGGCCTTGAGCTCACGTTGTAGCCCAAGCCAGCCTCGAACTCACAACGCTCCTCCTACCTCAGCCTCCCGAGTGCTGGGATTAAAGGCGTGCGCCACCACGCCCAGCTCCCTGGAAACTTTTCAATGACCTCTACTTCTTAAATAGTCCCTCGATGTAACCAGATGTGCTGACTAGTTAGTAAATTATGTATTTCTTTAGGAGCTAGAAGTTTCATCTTATGGTAGACTTTAAACTTTGCATTTAGCTCAAGAATAAAACAGAAATGGATAAGTGTGCAGCTAAAGGTATTAAAATAACATCTGAGGTATGATCACAAAATATGGTGAAAGCTTACATTTTTTTTTTAAATTAAATATTCACCATATATTTTGATCACTCCTTGTATGTAGTAAAAAATGCTATATGACCTAACACTGCCTAATATCAAGCAGCTTCTTATAAAAGGGGGAAAGTGGGTTTAAATCAATATTTACTTATGGTAACAAAGAATAACTAATAATGGAAACATGAAAAACTGAACTTTTCTTATTTCTCACTATGAATATGAGAAGACTATGTTCAAAGTAAGAGAGTAAATAGCCCTGAGAGTTTGCAAAACCATGTGGAACTTTTCTCTAGTAGTTACTGTTTTACATAATAGTGTGAAATTAAGTCTAAGGCATGATAAGTATGCTAGACATTATCTATAGATTAACCAAAAGTAGGAGAAATGCATAACATAGAAAAGAATTTGGATTCATGTCAGACTTTGGGAAAGAATTATATACCGTGCTTAATTATTTGACATATCTACAAATGTACACCATGACATTTGTATAGTGTGTTTCTATTTATGCAGATCTGGCCTACCCCATTACTTGATTTTGTTTATAATCATGTGTACGATTTTACAGTAACATGACAAATTATTTTCAGTTTTTATACTCCATATTGTAGAGTAAACCCATATTCTATTTTAATTTTCAGGGAATGATATTATGATTGCTAAAAATATTGCTTCCTAATATTTTTCTCTCTCTGACTTTTGTTCACTTACTGGGACTGAATTTTCTGGCCCTCTTGAGTTGGGTGGAGCCATGTGACTATCTCTTCCCAGTGAGTCATGAATAGAAGTAACTTGTTATCCAGAGGCAAGCATCTGATTCCTGGTGTAAAATCCCCTATCATTCCTCTACCCTGTTGATGGTGTAGCATGGCAACTCAAAATATTGGAAACAGTGGTCCCTCGATCTTCCTAAATCTCTTAAGGATTATAAGGAGTATTTGTGAATTCTAAAAGATTGCAAAAAGCTTCCTGCCAATCTACAAAAGAATGTATCCTTGAGTAACAGAAATAAGCCTCTGGTGTTTTAAGCCACTGAAGCTTTAGAGTAATTTGTTTTTGTAGCATACTCTGGCCTAACATGACTCAGACTGGTATGTTGGTAATAACTGAATTTAACAGAGTATCTGTTTTATCAAAGTCACATAAAAATATAACAAAAGAATTAATTCTGCTATATATCCAAATCTTTCACAATTTATAAAAATCAGAGTTTAGTCCCACAGGATAGTTTCAATTATCTTTATATATTACAGTAGAAATAAATTCTATAAATAATATGGATGTATGTTTAAGAGAATGAAGGCATTCCCTGGGCTAAATCCTCTGAGTCTAAAAGTAGTTATTTGCATAAACATTATTTATTTGCTTCTCATTTTTATCATAAAAATTTGAAAGCAACATTTGCAAAGCATAGTAATTATGCCAGATTTCTGAATGAACAAAAGTTTATTTTATAATATTTATTCTTCTTTACAATTCTCAGCATTCTTCTCCCGGCAAGTTCCTACATTATGGGATATTGCTAAAGTAAATAGCATGATCACAACAACCAACCTGTGAGCTGCTAACATCCAACCAGAATACTCCTGGAACTACTAGAGGATTACTGAGTTTTATTAATTCTAACCCCTCTTAGATTGAAAGATGAATATATTTTTATAATAGCTTGTCAAGCATAATACACTTCTACATCAAGTAGAGACATTAAGGTTTAGATGCATCTTTTCATTTAAAACTTGGAGGTAAGGAAGCTTGGAATGATACCTTAAAATCAAGAAAACTTTGTAAATCCTCGTTCCTCATTTTTGTCCAACCTTTTTCTCAGTCTACTCAGCCTTCTTAAGGAAATAATCTGCTCCTTCACTGAGATGGTCAAGGTCATTCACAATTGATCCTGTTCAAGGCCTGGGAGTGTAGCTCATTGGTAGGTGCTTGCCTAGCAGGCCCAAGGCCTTGTGTTCAATCCCCAGCACTACGAAATGTTAAATAGAAGGCTTGTTTTATGTTTAAGTTAAAAATAGACCCTATTCAACCTTTATTACCCCCTACACCTCAGGATTTGCACGCGACTTCACGGATTCTCCTTCCATGCGCCCTTCTGCACGGTATCACTGTCTTCTAGGGACTGGTCCCTAGAGTGTCCATGCTCACTCATTTCTCCTTTCTCACTGGTTTCTTGCCCTTGACTAAAATCCAGCCTGCCTATCCTTTAATTTTAAAAAAGCTGCCTCCCTCTCAGGCTACCATTAGATCACTCTGCTTCCCGTCACTGCCTAGTGCTCTTGAAAGAGTCCTCTATGCCTGCCACCTCCGCTTCCTTACCGCCCACTCACTCATTAATCCCTTGCAATCTGTCCTCCACCCCTCTCCTGCCAAATCCAACAGCGTCTGCTCAGTCCTCTAACTCTCCCAGCTCTACCCGTGTCTAACACCAGTGACCGCATGTCTGTGGCATAAATTTATTTATACCCTTTCTGACTCCCAAAAGGGGAAAAGATGGCTTCAAATAATACATAAAATAGAGAGGGAGTACATCAATTAGAAGTGGATGAGCCAAAAAGAAAAAGAAGTGAGACTAAAACCAACATGCAGTCTATCAGCAGTCATTCTCAATCAGAGGCAAATTTAGCTCCCAGGGGACATCTGGCATTGTCTGGGAATGTTTTTGTTTGTCACGACTGTGGAGTGCTACTGGGATCAGGGCAGTAGAAGCTGGGGATGCTATTAAATGCCTTACTATGCACAGGACAACCCTCAAATGATTATTCAGCCCTATATGTAATAGGTGTCAAGTTTGGGAAATTTTGCCATAACAGTCTGATGACTTGGGTGTAGATCTAAGTTTTCTTTCATTTGGCTTATCTAAATATCAGATGTGACCAACAATCCTTTCTTATTTCATTTTATTTTATTTTATTTTATTTTATCTTATTTTTTGAAATGGCAAGGAGAGGGTCCTGCAGTGTCACTCAGGCTGGCCTTAAACTCATGATCCTATTCTGTAGGTTGTCTCTTCATCCCCTTGATTGTTTCTTTTGCTATGCAGACGCTTTTTAATTTGATATGATCTCATCTGTTCTTGGTACTGTTTCCTGTGCAACTGGGATTCTGTTCAGAAAGTCCTTGCATATGTCTATGACTTCAAAAATTTTATCTATTTTGTCTTCTAGCAGATTAAGTGCTTCTGTGTAATCATTATGTACTGCAAACATACACACACACACACACACACACACACCAAAAAAAAAAAAAAATTGTGATCTTACTGTTCCAGCCTCCCAAACTGCTGGGATTACAGGAACTTACCACTATACCTGGCCTTATCCCTACCTTGAAACCCTCTTCTCTACTGTCACTCACAACCTTTGACATTGATGAGACGCCTAGTATACTCTAAGCACTTTTTAGCCTTGACTGGGTTATCCCATCTCATTAAATGTCCCTTCCTTAGAGTGCCTTCTCATTCACTTCCCCTAGCCAAGCTGACCTATGTCTTTTTCTAGTGAAGCTGAAATAGACTAATTAACTGATTAATTGATCTTGTAGTTACAGATTTGATACCCAGATGAGAAGCTGTCTGAGGATAGGGATTCATGTGTCTTGTGCTGTTTCTCTAGGCAACCAGAGTACCTGATTGATCTTGGGATCCCAAAAAATATTATACTGAGTAACTTGAATTCAGTAAAATTTAACATCCCACTGTCACAGCCAAAGCAAAGCAAACTTCTCAAAGTACCTGGTTTTCTTTAAAGAAACTGAGCAGGAGTCAATTTTACCTTCGCTAGAGACCAAGTTTTAACTTAATAAGGTGATGTTCTGCATTCACCATGGAGAGTCCTGGTGTGGCAGGATTTTCCTTGGTTACTTATCAGCCTATGCTTTTCCTAGTGATTTCTATGTCTTCAAAACCAGCTTGCTTCAAAATAATTACCTCTACTGCTTTTCTTATTTACAGATTGGAAATAAACATTGGCACAAAGATATCTTGGTGAAACTTTCAGAATTTGAGCAGAGGACTCTGGTTGCTCAGTTAGCAACTGATAATACTGGCAGCAACATCTTGTGTTTCTACGGTTTCTTCCCCCGAGAAGGCTCACAAAATCCTCCAGAAACTCTCTAGGGACATACTATAATGAGGAAGGTCCTTCGTGGGTATTCCCTCTCACCTGATTCCTAGGCATTGCTCCACACAGTACTGCCAATGCATTACATAAACAGGCACCTGATAGGGGTTGGTTTCCCTGAAACCACTGAACAGTTTAAGGAAAAGGTATGACTTAGGAAAATGCCCATGTTCTGAGTTTTAAACTTGTCTTATATCCCATAAATAAAGACCTTAGCATGAAAGGGAATTTGTGTGGTCATTTCCCACACATATTGAAGCTGAAACATGAAGATATCCAAGGGTTGAGTTGGAAAAGTCACCATCATGTTCCAAAGGTAAAATGCTAAACTTTGATTTTGGGTTAAGAGCATTTCTCATTTCTTTGAAAGAGTTACGTTTCATTATAACAGTCTTAGCAGCACCAGCAGTAATAGTAATAAGGATGGATATTAATTGAGTGCTTTTTATGTTCAGGGTCTATATTAAACACTCTACAGGAAGTATCTCATCTAATCCCCACACTATGCTTACTTACGAGAGCCATCAGAATCAAGAGATTCAATCCAGGATGGCAAGACATCTTCCCTTCTTAAAATTTAAATACCTCAGAAAATTGTGTTCTAGAAGATTTGGGAGAGGACAGTTTCTTTTACTCAAAGGTAAAACAAAACAAGATAAAATTCAGTCTATGATGGTGAGCCATTTTACCAGTACCCCATGGGCCTAGCTTTTATTTAAGTGTCTCCTGTGAAGGTAGCACCTCATATGTCCTTTCTGAAATGAGTGTCTAGTGTGGTTAGCTGGTAGGCAGGATGCATCTGGCCTGGTTCCACAGAAAGTTGCAAGTGAAAATGTCCAAAGTTGCTATATTTTGGTGAGGGGGAGATAGGAAAATAGTTCAAAGTATTTAAAGTGTAATAGAGTAGTGGTAAAGATGGTAATGGTAATGGCAATGATGAGGAAGACCCTTGGTAAAGAAGGAAAACCCAGGTTGGGCACTCTTGCAAGGTAAGAGTTGTTTTCCTATCAGAAGATAGATGTGTTCACTGCCAGCCAGAGCAGAGAGAAACCATTCACTCACCTGGGAGCATCCGGGGGCGCTGCAGACGAAAGGCCTCTCCTGCTCCAAATTCATCTTGGATTCCTCATAAATCTGAAGGGTCAGAGGGAGAGGAAGGAAGGAAAACAGAAATTTAAGAATAGCTTCTGCTTCCACTTGAGACATAAGAAAGGCAATGATTCAGAGGCCCTTTCCAGACCAATCCCCAAATCCTACTTTGCTGAAGGCCATTGGAACCACCAGTCTGAGCTCCCAATATGCTTTCTTGAGTGCATATTGAAGAAAAATGCCATAAAGATGTTGCTCCAGAGATCTTCCTGTGGATGTTGAAATCCACCTGGTGGATGCCATTGCCAGGTAAAACCCACCTTCCCAGAAGATAATGAGGCAATGTACACCCCATCCTCCTGTCCCCACTGAAAGCTTTTGGGGCTAGTCACTAGGACAGCGAGAGAGATAGCAGCCAATGGGATACCAATCCCAAATGTGAGGGTCAACCCTGAACAACATGTATAACAATTCCCCCAGGATCAACCCAGCAAGCTTGAGGATTTCCAAACTATGAGAATTAACCCTGGAAGCAGTTTATCAAACTATTCAGTGGCTACTTGTGGTCTTATGTTCCTTTTCTGAGTGTTCAGAGAGGCCCCAGCAAAAATTATCCAAGCTGTGTGAGGATATATAGAAGCTAGCAAATGCACCTTGGATATTTTGTTAATTAGGCTCTGTAAGCTGATTTGAAATTAATATGAGACGACTGCTGCCTTTCTGATCTGGATAAATTATCTGGAATAAAGTAGTTTTAAAGAGAAAAATCTTATAATCAGACATATGCTAAATTATACTATAATCTTTTTAGATGAAGTTTCCACTTTAAATATCCACTGGGTGAAATTTGAGTGTAGTTTATTTGTGTAAATTCTCCAAAGCCAATACAGTATACACAGTTTTGTAACAATACTCACAGAAATACAAATTTTGAAAAAATCATGGAAGTACTATGAAAATTTAAGTTACAAAATTTAAATCATTTTCTAAGTCATACTTTTAAAAATAAATTTTAGAGTTGAATGCATATATGTTACATGTGCTGTTAATTGTGCATTCTTTATTACTGAATTACAAGCTACTGCTTTTACTCTGTACACAGAAAGCAATTTGTTTCTTTAAAATGCTACTTGTGGCTAATTCTAAAAGGCCTCCCAAAGCACCTTCAGTCTGGAAGAGAATTCTGTTTAGAGTCATGGCAAAAGCGACCTTTTGCTGAAGCAAGTTTCATTTTTTTGCCACCAAAACAAAGTTTACTTTATGCATCTTTCTACCTCTTTCTCAAAAAAACTATTGCATTATTTTTAATACCATATAATATATATGCACACTTTTATTCTGAAACACAAAGTGAAAACTTTCTTACACTGTTAGTTACATACTAAAAAACAAAATTTGTGAAGTTTAAAATTGTAAACTCCCTTTAAAGTATGCAGTTTTCACAGAATAATACCCTTTCACTTTGGCAGAATTTCTCATGCGTTGTACACATTTGTTGAACACAGTGTGAAGATTTAATACCATCCACACAATATGCAATGATGAAATCAAGTAATTAAAATTTCCATTTCTGTAAACCTTATCATTCTTTAGTATTTAAGCCCTTTGAACGTTTCTCCTCTACTCATAATACCTATAAGATGTTTCTTGTAATTGTAAGTCACTTTACTGTATTATATTTAGACAAAGAAGAGAAAACACAAATATTTTTGGGGTCTTGCAGCTGCCCCTGTCTGAGGAAAGTTGTGAGCAATTAAAATAACTTGGGTCTCATTATTCACTTGATTTTACCATTGCTGATCATAAAGCATCCCTCCCCCGCTATAAATATTAATAATTTACATCTACGTCTCAAAATAAAGAGTGATTTTAAAGTTGAGAAATGATTTTTATTCAAGGTAGAACAAACAACAAAGTAATAGGGTTATCCATTAATTAAATATGTCATGTTTTTCTAGTAAATTTTTTAAAATGCTTTCCTGGAACTTCTCCATCTCTGTGGGCCCAGTCTAGTTGACAATTGCCAGATCATTCAACCACTTCATTCCCCAGGGTCCCCTCCTTTACAAGAAGGTGTCAATACCAATGTTCAACTCCCTTATGTCTGTTTCTTACTATTGTTCTGTTCCGGGGCTACCACGGAGAAAAGGGATGAGTAAGTATGTCTGAAAGTAGGAGAGGTCTGTGAGCATTGGAATCTCACTGTGATTATTTCCTACTTATAAAATTATAAATTACTCCCTTATTTATCTAGGTGAGTTTTTCTTAGATACCATTTGAGAACTTTATTTTCTGATATAAAAAATGCCCCTTTATCAACATTAAGATTAGAAGACATGAAATAGGAAAGTTCTATACATACACATTTGTGGCCTGCATCTGAAGGTAATAATTAATGATAACAATTAAATTAATGTCCAAGAAATAGAATTTGTGAAGACTAGAAGTGCTACTGTTGAAAGTTTAAGGAGATTCATCAATAAGCCAAATGAGGAAAGAGACTGACCAAACTCAGTCACACAAGTATGAGAAGAAAGTCTTTTTCTACCATAATCACAACTCCATTCTGAAATTTGACTCACCAAAATGCAGACTTCCCCATAAATTCACACCCATTAGCTAATATCTTAGCAATTCTGTTTGCTATCAACATTGGCTACCTTATCTTACATTCTTATTACAATTCACATATAAGCTGCAGCAAATACCTCAGAAATATACTATGATGATAATACTTGGAGGTATAACAAAGCTCAGTTATAGATTACCCTGCCTAATTGAGGCTTCATGATGTGGATGTTACATTTAGAGAAATATGATCATGCAATCTGATATCCACTGAGACATGTCAGGAAAAGAATTATGCCTCAGGAGATATACAAAGTCTGTCCTCAAATCATTCATAATTTAGTCATCAATAGATTCTACTGCATTACTATTGCCATTTTATTAGTTTTTTTAAACATAAATGAGTCTGTATCAATTTATTACATGCTCTATAATAAATCTGGACCAAATAGTTTGGCAACATAACATTGAAATAAAAGTCTTACAGTAAAATGGCAGTTCCTAATATAAAATAAGTTTAAGTGATTAATGAGGTCTAAGGTGAGTGGGTGTCTAGATGAGTGTACAAACCTCAACTGTTTTATTGTGATGCTCTTCAGTTCCCACATTTATCTTAGGCAAATAACACTCCGTTGCTAATTCTAATTGTAGGTGTCCGCAATAGTTTTACTAAATGGCACCACTCTACCATGAAGGCTTCGTTACTTTTATCAGCCAGCATGATCTGGCCCGATGTATTAGTCAAGAGCCATGGTTTATTTTTATGGCCTATTATTATGGTTCTTTTCTAGCACATATTGTAATAATTATTCTTTCAAACTGACTCCTACTAAAGTCCTGCATACATTCTTTTATCATCCATCAAGTGGGGTAAATTACTCGGGCATGATTTTAGCCAGCCTGATCCACTCTTGGTCCTCAGAAGTCAGGCCTCATCCTCTTATTTCCCATCCAGTTGTTTCATTGGCTGGGATTTTTAATAAGCCAAGTTTTGTTTGGCATCACCATGTCCTGGGCTCCACTACATGAAGCTTCCATAGTAGGCGTCGATAAATATTTGTGGAATGGATAATGAATCCTGAATCATCACAATAAACTATCCCAAACAGCCTACTTGTTTTCTACTCCTGAGGCAGTGGTTTTTTTTGTTTTGTTTTGTTTTTGTTTTTATTTTTTCCAAAGTCAAGTTTTCAGTAAGGCAAGAAGTGGTACAAGCCACTCTCTCCACCTGTCCTTGTTATGGCCTGAAAAGAAATTCCTTCATGTTTTCTGGGGAAAAAAAAAAAAGGCAATGCTGCTTTTGGTGGAAAAAAACTAATTTTCATTCAATTTCATACAAAAATATACTAATTTATTATAAACCAATCTGTTAATATTGCCAGTAATCGCTAACGTCCAGTCTATGAGCTGTCTGCAGGCCATATATGACTCTGTAGAGCATGCTCTGAAAAACAGGATGATTCCCCCACCACCTTGGTTAGAAGCCAAGCGCTCATAAATGTAGCAGATGCTCCCACCATTTAATAGGTTTTAAATAGTAATAATATTTGTTTCTCTTTTCCAAAATTCAGACTCAAGGCTCAACCTCAACAAATGCCTCATGAGCCTAATTTCCCATCAAATTTTTGGAAAACAACAAAAACCCTAATCATGCACAAAGCGAACTGAGGTTTCCATAGCTGACAAGGAGATGACAGGCTTGATTTACAATTCAAACCCTCAACTGCCACCGGATTGTTCTGGCCTCAAGTGAGCAAGAATCTCTCATTGTTCAGGGTTTGACCCCACAAATTCCTGGTCTAAAATAGGAAATCGTCTACAATGGCTGATGCAATCCATTCAAATGCTTTGCCAGCCATTTAGGGATATACTTGGAAATACCATTTCAGGGAAGGAAAACACTGCAAAAAGTAAATGTTACTAAAAGCTTAAATAATCTACAGAAAATATAGCAAATATCTATTTTAAGTTTATGGGTAACAACCAGGGGGCAGGGTTGACATTATCTGTTTTACTGTAAGCAGTCAAGATGTTGCTACTCTGTCTAAATCATGGGCAGCCATAACCAATCCTTAGCATTAAACTACAATCCAAGTAAAATGGTGTGAGTGTCCCTCAATACAACAGAGAAATTTACACAGTGATATAAAATTTGGAATAGTAACGTTTAAATCTGAAAGCACGGCATGCACAGTTACCAATACTAAAGTTATAGGATCTTCAATGCTATAAACTGAAATTGCAAGTATCAATAAGCGCTAATGAATTGACATGTGTCCATCGACTCTGGTATTATTAACCTAGTTATGATGCGTTATAAATCTGAATGGAGACTTGAATTTTAATAGCAATGCAAAACTTTTGCAGGAATTTATTGTCCTACAGTGAGTGTGGGAAGAACCTTCTTGGCAGGACTCATGTGAAAAACCTTACTTCCTTGTTGAGTTTCTGAGACATCTGAAGTGTTCCAGAAACTGAACCTTCCTAAAGCATTCAGGACAGGTGACAAATAGGAGCAGCTTGAGTCAGTCACAACAGATAATACTCTTGCTGAAATTAAAGGTTATTTAATTAACCAAATTTGCTAAGGGCATAGCCAATTGGCACTTTGTATTTCTGAAAAAACAAGCAAAACAATTATTTCATTCAGTGTATTGGTCAGAAAAGCAAGGAGTCACACACACAGTAGTAACCCAACATATACACTTATCAAAAAAAAAAAAAAACCCTCTACATTTACAGTATTTTATTTTAAGATGCCTGATTCTACTTTCATAGCAAAGGTTCTCCCCACACATGGCTGATTGTTTGAAAAGAATTATATATTCAACTTGGGACTAAGAACCACTTTCTTTGGGAGGAATATTGTATCTTTCATTATCTTACTCCTTCATCTGTAAAACAGGACCATTGTAGCAAAATATTGTATAACAGGATCATTCAAAGCAGTGTTATTTGAAAAGATGATTGCAAAAGAAAAGTGAAGTTTTTGGACTTTAAATATATATATATATATATATTTTCAAACTTGAATAATATAACTTTAAATGGAAATATAAGTGCTCTTGAATTTCAGTCCAAGAAAATCACTTAGTTTATGAGAGTATCTTTGTGTATCACTGTGAATCTCTCGTCTTGATCTTTGTGTCTTTTTTCCTTAAATTTGTCTCTTCATATATCTATTTCTCTGTGTGTCTAGTCTTGTTATGTATGTTTTTCTGTCTCTTTTTGTGCCTGTCTGTCTGCCTCTTTGTCCCCATTTTCCATACACACACACACACACACACACACACACACACACTTTATCAGTAGTGTTCTTACTAGCTTTACTGGTAAAAAGATCGGGTAGGCTTGCTTCCTGTTTCAGTGTTATTCTTAAAGTGGGCTGCAGTTAGAATCTGAATTTCATTGGGCTATTATTATTTGCAGCTGTGTGACCTTTTTAACCCTGCTTTAAAAGTGACATTTCAGCCCTCGAGCTTGTAACGCCTAAATGCTGCAGTTTTCAAACCAGAGATTTATACAAGGAATGAGACCAAGAGTGAGACTGTACCTTATAAGTAAAAATTTCACCAGAATTTAGGTACGAAGTGGATGTTTTCCACACAATTTACAGCCAGAACTCTTCCCCAGAAGTGCTGAGCTTAGCTATTACCCTGCAGTTAAATATTACTATTCCAGTCAAAGCAGAAGAGCGTCCATATCCGCAAAAGCATTCACCATCTCCCAGTAACCCAAAAACTCAGACTCCTACCATCTGAGCCAGAGACCTCTGCTGGATTGTGTCACACACTCTATCATGTGTAGGAACTGTCAAAAGTTCACTTTGCGTGAGGTTCACTGTTCCCAGAAGGAAGGATTTCCAAACAGCTTTCATCTCTGAAGCTGATCCGGTCTCACTCCGCAAAAGAGGCCCTACCAGGAGAGTGCAGGGGGCTCGTGTCCTCTCACGGACTTCAGCAGGGCTTGTGGTTTTATATATGTGGCGTTAATGCTGTATATGGGAAAGCATTCCAGTGGAATTGGGCTTTCGTATGTTAGATTCCTCTTTTTTTTTTTTTTTTTTTTTTGAGTGCTCCATATGTTGTTTTAGATATGAGGCCTTTTTTTCAAAGTTACAGACTAATTTCAACTTTTGTTCCGCATGATCCTGTTTTAACTTTCCTATCTATGGGTTCAATAGTTCAGAAAACTCTTGCTAAGCACCAGTGTGAGGCGTTAGAGGTGCAATCTTGTGTGTCCGCCTGAGTGTGGGTATCTAGGTCCTTGCTCCCATCTAGCACATTCCTTGCAGTATGCATCTCATCTCTGAGAAAAGTGTACTTGTCACAGATGTAGTCTACAAAACATTAGCATAGATTCTCTGGTTTCGGAGGAAATGTTGAACATAACCAGATCACTTGTTGTTTCTAATGGGCCTGAACATTGATAGATTCTGCTAGCCTAGGGCTCAATTATCTGTAACATGACATCCGCCCAACTTGGTACCGGACCTAGAGGAACAACTTATCTCTCCAAGAGTAACTTCTGTGTTCTCCTTCTCAATCCAGAGATAAACCTCCCACTCCTTTTTGTGCCTGTGCAGAGCCCTCTCCAATCCCAAGACTCCACAACTACCCAAGCCTCTACTCCAGTAAATATTTGTCTCCTGGTTTACACAGGCAGATGTTCCTTCAAATCAGCTGTTCATATGTCATTTTGCCCACCTCCCAAACTCCTCCCCCAGCCAAAACTGATAAAAGTAGTCCCACTTCTTTGTTCTCATTTGAGAGCCACTGCACCCCTATCAAACTCTCCCATGCCCACCCGCATTAAAGGCCTCTCTAATCTTTATTTCTCTCTCTCTCATTTTCTCTGTGCCACTTCAGACTGAGTGCCCAAAAATAATCAAACACGAACTCAGAAAACATGCTGGAGGTAGCAAACTCTTTTCCTTTGTATCTGCTCTTTTATTACAGACAGATAAGAAAGAAGAAAGGAAATCTGAAACAAGAAATGATTAGGGTTTAGGTTGATATTTGCCACCTGTATGTTCCAGTAACATTTTATAAACTCCTAAGAAGAAAAATTATGATAGAAAATGAACTAAATACAAAACTGGGAACACTTTTCACTCGTGTCAACTGCAACTGGCCTTAGAGAAAATCCGAGAGAAAGCAGGAGAGTTTATTCTGCTCTTTTTTTGCACTATTACAGTAAAATCTGCCTCTTTAGAATTATAACACAATTTCAAATGGGACTACTTGCCTCCAGGTAATTTTTAATACACTTTAGGTGCACTTGATTTTTAAAGTATTGTAAACTAATATGAATATCTCAAAATACTCGGAAAAATCACAACATATATGATTTTTTTTTTACTTACGCAAGTGATTTTACGGGACAGAATTTCTTTCTGTCTTTACTCTGAATATGTATCCCAGTTTCTCCAGCAACAATGTATGTTTGGTGTATGCAAATTATGGGATGAAATAATAAACAAAACGTCTGAGAATTTTCTTCTACTGCATGAATTGGAACCACAAAATGTGGCAAATGCATACAACACAGTGGCAATTATGACCAACTGCTCTGCTTTTGACAGGATAGCAAGAGACTATTTCATCTTATTATTAAAATTTAGAATTGCTATTAATACTGCTAGAAGACATTCGAGAATGGTGCTATCAAAATGGGTGCTTTGGTGCTTGACTCCTACAGAAAGCCAGGCATTTCCCAGCTCTGCAGCTCTGAGCCTGCTATACCCCATGCTGTCAGTTGAACACCAAGTAAAAATATACCCAAAGACTTGATTAGATTCCTAACACACTCTGCATCAAATGTCAAGCGTGTTAACTTATGACAGTATGAGCAGGTCACTTAAAGGCCACGTTAAGGTTTCGTGTCACCAAAAGATTCTGTTATCGTTCTAATAAGGTTTGCATCCTAAATATTAACAATGGTCCATTTTTTTCATTTGCTTTCCTACAAAAGGCATTTTTTTTTTTTTTTTGCATAGCCCAGTAAAGGGATTTGGAAATATATAAAGGTAATTTGTAATTGCTGCTGTTTCTGGGGGCGTGACCACAGCACGTGGGAGCCAGGGACATGGAATACTCTGCCTCGGGCAGAGCAGACAGTCCTGTGTGACACTGGAGTCTCCTGACCAGACAGCCAAAGGGGCAGTTTCCACAAGAGTAGTAACAATATCATCTCGACTGCCCCCAGCCCACACCAACACCTATTTTAAGGTGAAAAACAGAGAAGGTGAAGGCAATAGGAAGAGCAGGATGATAAAAAGAAAGACAGTATGCAGGATAGGAAATGAAAGTAAAGGATGAAATGCATATGCACCTCTGAAAAATTCAGACAAAGCTAAGTTTAAGATATGGCTAGATTCGATGCCAAATAAAACTGGATGAACATTCAAAAACCATGTAAAATTAACATTTTCTGTTAGTGTGAGGCAAGACCGTTAAGCATACCCTTTGAGGTTCAATCCACACAGCAGACAAATGATTGAGCTAGTTTAAACTAGAGTAGATTTCTTTTTAGGTAAATTATCTGGCTGGCCACCTACAGTTACCAATCTACAGTTAACTCCCCATACCACTATGAACACTAGCACTCGATAGAATCAGGGCCTTTGCTTTGAGAGCCTTTCACAATTTGGTTTTGTATTATTATTAAAGATAATTCATTACATACAGTATCTTTTGTTTTCTGCTTTTTTTTAACAATTAAGTGGAAACCAAGCTTCTAAATTATATTTTAATGTTGCTATCACCATCGGTCATTAGTTTATGTACTAACAAGGGGAACATCTAACTCCTGACCAACTTCTCAATGAGAAAGTTTAATAAGCCAAACAGAACAAAAATACATACTTACATATATGTAAGCAGACTGTTCTTTATTGGCCTGTTCAGTTTTCTTTTTGAGGAATTGATTTTATACACAGAATAAATCAAGAGTTGCAGAGTTAAATTGAGACTCAAATCTCACGTCTAGTTCCTAAGGGAGCTGAACAGGATACTGATCTCCTAGGAGGCAGAATAAGAAATCAGGGCCCTGCACAAGGTTCACTAAACTTGAATCATTAAATTTGTATTTCAAAAGTGCAGAAATGTTTTTGAACATCACTAGATCATTTCCATGGATGAGAAAAGTTCTTCAAGTCTTGCTGAACTTCCTATTAAACAAAAGAACAAATCGCTAAAGCCTATAAATCCACTAAAACATCCTGGAAAAAGAACGTGGAAAGGAAAGGCCTTCTCCTTGAACCCCCACCCACCAGGGTTGAGTGCTGTACCATACTCCAATTTATCAAAAAGACCAAGCCATTAGCAAGTAAACAGCCCCCCTTCTTGATCCCCCAGGGCTCTGAGTCTCAAACAACAGCACCATTTTAGGAGACCCCACCCCAAGTCAGTGTGGAAACGAAAGAGGTGCCCTGGATCTCTAGAACCTAGGAACACAGGCTTAAGTATGAATGTGCCCCCTTTGCTCAGGGGGAATAGGTCAGACCCTAAGATACACCCTGTCCCTGGATGCCTCCCGAGGGAAGAAAGGAAAGGGAGAGCCATGTACGCAGCTTCCAGCAGGGACAAGGTGGGGGAGGTTATCAGACACTTCTGTTGAAGGCTGAACAGGGGCAGGGAAGAGGTTAGCCCCCCAAAAGCACACAGGAGAACTGGTTGCTCCACGATGGTATTCAAGGGCTCTTCACAGGGCATTGTTCCCACGCCACTTCGTGGAGAGTAGCCTGTGGACAGTGATTGATCGTCTGTTACAGTGAACTTGTTCAAATGCGATGCGACCTCAGCATGCATGGGGGTAGGATGGGAAACCAAGGACACTGGTCTCATTCATTCACTTTTGCCTCACAGAATTACTGAGCACCTATCATGCATGAGGCCTCCTGCTAGAGGGATAAATAGCCCTTGCCCTCTGGGCCCAGATGGCCAGCAAGGAGGTGAGGTGTCCCTGGATGTCCAGAGAGTGAGACAGACTTGTAAAGCCCATAAAATAGGTGAGCAAAGTGCCGTGAAAGTCCAGAGTCCACAAGAAAGTGACGCTGCTTCCTAAACTATATCCAATACCAGACAGGTTCCTTCACAGCTAAATACTCCTCACAGCAAGGTATTAATCAAGGTCTGTGTGCTAGCACGTGAGCGCGCGCACACACACACACATCTCTGGAGCAATATTTTAATCGAACTGGAAGGGCTTTCTGTATGTTTTTGTTTTAATTTAGGGCTTATTTTGCTTTTAATCCTAATAAGTAAGACTGCATTATTTGTGGTAAGCCTAATTTTGTGGACGGGGGACCAGATTTTCTGTTAGAAAATCAACAATAAATATCCACTGCTTTGCTGACAAGCTGTGTGATCTTGGGCAAGTTACTTAACTTCTCTGAACGTCATCTTTCTCACATAACAAGAGACTATCAACACTATTGGCATTATCTGACTCCCAGCATTATTAGGAGAGTCAGTTGGGATGCTACGTGAGAAAGCACTTCATAACCTATAAGCTACTATGAAATGTTGATCTCTATTTTTATTTTACATGTTCTTGCAGCACATGGAGTTGCCTCAGTGTCAGATGGCATGAAGAATTATGTCTACACTCAGTGACATGTGTAGAGAGACTGGAGATTCCACGGGATACTGAGTGATCATTAAACAAATCCTGACCTGTGATTCACTGACAATACAGCGATTATCAAGCAAATCCTTATCTTCCAGGTTTTTACGCGAAGGCTCAGAGCTACATTATTTTCTAAAGGAGACTGGACAACAAGAAAGACTGCAAAGTCCCTCCTATGTTCTAAAGCCTGGCTCTGCAAGACACCAGCCAACTCTAAATTTGGCTACACGTGCTTGTTTTTCATGGTATAGCACTGACAATAAAATCCACTTTGCACAGTTGTTGTAAAAATGAAATAATTGCCAGCCTACAGGTGGGTTTAATAAATCACTTGAGTCTGGGATAAAATCTGTCTCTTGCTACCTGAGTGATCCAAGGAGCATGAAACCTGTCACCCTGAGCTTAGAGGAGCCAGAGCTGAAGCTGCGCGTGTCTGTTTACCTTCCCCAAGGCTGCTCCTGCCCACAGAAATGCAAGCAACGCACTCTGCTGGCAAATCCACACCCTGATCTTTAACCTGGCAGCCCTGTGCCTGCAGTTCTGACTCGGTGGAGACAGAGGTGAGAAGGACAGACTGAGTTCAGAAGGTATTTCCACGAGCTTCCCATCAGCAGGTGCTTCAAACTGAACTGGAGACAGCAGAAACGAAACTAGTACAGAGGAAGACTTTTTCTTCACCATCCTCTCCACCTGGGCTATTTTCTTTAGCAAACTATATTCTCTTTTATCATCCTAACATGTGTTCTTATTCTTACCCTTATTCTTCTCTCTTTTTCCTCTCCTTCATTCTCCATTATCCTCTCCATATGACATTTAATTTTAAAAAGTAATTCTGAGTCAGGCATTTTGGCATTTATCTGCAATTCCAGCTCTCTGGGAGGCTGAGACAGGAGGATCAAAGGTTCTAGCCCAGCCTGGGCAGCATAGCAATTTAATGGGATTCTGTCTCAAAATAAAGAATTTAAAAAAAAAAAAAAAAGGACTGGGGATGTAGCTCAGTGTGAAGGCCCTGGGTTTAATCCACACATCGCAAAAAAAGAAAAACTATTTCTGAATCAGGCCTAGAGAGTCAGTTAACTGTAAAAAAATGAAAAGGGAGTCATAGCATAATCAATGACTGGTTCATTTTAACTTGAGAAAGTGAAGAGATGGTTTCTCAGTAATAGCAATATTCCCTGCCCCAGGTCACTGGGAAGTTAAAGAATAATCCCAGGCCTCTGCCCTTAAAAGCAGAACAGATTGCTTTCAGGTTGGAGTGCCTAAGTACTGGGAGTAGTCAAAATTTTATTTAACGATAATACATCCTCTGTGTGCCACCACATCCTATGTGTCAGGTATTTTTCATCTCAGAAAAGCTTTTTCCATCAAGGTTGAAAGAAAGCCTTCACTGGATACAGCTTTGATTTATCTTCTCCACTAAGTGCCTCTGCAGAGACATGACAGAGTAAAGCATGGGAGTTAAGACTGCAATATTCCCAATTACTTCCAAAGCCCTGGGTTTTCCTATTTACCTTTGCAATACCAACATCGAATGGTTGCTGATATTCTCAAAGTGACAGAATCGTTCAAATAGGGACATCAAGTTTATGTTTGTGAGATGCTTCAAGGACTTTAAACACGAGTCCTAAGTACTAGTATCATTGTTATTTCCTCATCTGTCCTCCACTGTTTCCAAAGAAACAGAAACAACCACTTACACAAACACACACAAAAAATCCTCTGGACACCCAAGTGAACCAATGTCTCTTTTCTTCCCAAACCACCAATCAGTCAGTCACCGGGCAAACAGCTCAAGCACCAGGCAAGGAAAACATGTTATTTTTCTGGGCAAGCCTTAACTTCACTGCCTACAAAACACAGCCCCATGGGGCACATCCCACACATGGTGAGATGAAGACTCCCATCTCGCATTTGAAACCAATAGTTACCAGTCACCGCCCGCGGAAACTGAGGTCAGGATTCACAGGGGAGCACCTTGGGATCCAAGCTCATTATTCTCAAACTTTTTAACCCAGGCTGGTGCTTGCATCCCAAACCATCCTGCAATCCCTCCCCTACCAAGAATATTCAAATAAAGCCCCAAAGAGAGTAGCATCAGAGAAAGCGTGCCCTTTTCACAGTCTCATCCCCTGCCGGCCAGCACCAAGCAGACTTAGGATGAGAAGCTGTTCCACACCAGCACCAGATGAGGAGGCAGCCTGGATGGCTAGATGCCCTCAGAAACAGGCGGGTCAGTGAGCGAGGTAGGAAACAGAAAGCAAAAACAAACAACACAGCCAGGCTTCAGATCATCCCTTAAAAAAATGAGGCTGTCCAGAGCCAAATTCCACAATGCACAAAAGCCACTTAAAGGCACACCCCAAAGCACTCAAGAAATCTTCAAAGTGTAAAGGAAGCTCCTTGGTTATGACTGGGGTCACAGACCCAAAGGTGAAAATGAGACCCTCCCAAGAACATCTGGCCAAATAAGCTGGCTGCAGGGCCCTTCCAGAGGTCAGGAAACCCCTCTGCCTTTGCTGGCTCTGTCCAGTTGACCTCAGATTCCTGCCCCTGGCTGGGCTGTTCCTGCAGGCTGGGGACCCAGACCTCATGCTCCCCACACAGCACACTCTCATGCTTTTGGGGCAGCTGGGACAGACACATCTGCTTTTGTTTCCTCCAGGGGATGTCTCAACCTTCCCAGCAAGGGTCTCCTGAGGCCCCAGGAGGGATGGCTCCATGACAGGTGTGGGCAAAGAGGACCAAGGGAGTGGCTGGCCTCAGTGCCTACAGGTTCACCTCCCAAGAGAAAGAGGAAAAAGTAAAATGAGCAGCACACAAGCACATAAGTGAAGAAAGTGACCCAAGAAACCAACAGTAGGTTCCAGAAAGAACCGGGAAAGAGATAAGGAGGGTGACAGAAGGGAGGGGAGGTGATAGAAGCTATGGAAGGTGGGCAAACTCACTTTTCTGAGGGTGCTGTCCCTCAGGCCCTGAAGAATGGGAATGAGCCCCTGGGTGAGAAAGGGGGAGAGGGTGCCCTGGGCAGGGAACTGCATGGCAAAGAGCTTGTCTCAGCGAGGCTGAGAAGTGGCTGGCCGAGGAGAGAGGGGCTCCAGCAAGAGGGAGGAGCAGGCAGCCTCAGTCCTTGGAGGGAAGGATGTATGGAGAGTGCAGTGGGGCCTGGAGAGTCCATGTTGTTGAGAGGGATCTGGAGCAGTTAACTTCTCTGCGCTGTTCCTAGCAAACCATGAGGGTCACTTCCGATCTGTGTGAGGGTCATAGTCATCCTGGAGCCAGGACAGAGACTGATGCTCATCTTCTTCTGAGAAACTAGTGACATGGCCTAGCTCCTGAACAAAGACCTAAACTTCCTCCAAAAATAAGGATGCTGTTCTGGATGAAGGCAGAGAGGAAACAGGAAAAAATAAACAGTCCTGTGACACAGCCATGACAGGCCAGTGGTATGAAATCCAAGGGTGTCTCAGGGGTAGTTTCTTCAATTACTACTTCAGCTGTGTCTTAAGGTCACACTGCCTGGCTTTAAACCATGGCGGTGTGACCTTGGAGAGGTAACTCAGCTTCTCTGTGCCTGTTTCCTCACCTACACATGGAGATAATAAACCATGTTTCAAAGGCTCGTTTTGATGATTAAGTGAGTGTACATGAACGCATAACAGAGTGCATAAAATAATTCCTAGTATATAGTGAATATGCACAACACCTCCCCTATAATTACACTTTTCTATCACTAGGGATACTGATTTAACTTTCAAACAGGATGTTGAAACTTTTTCAATCCCTTATTACCAAATTTAGGACAATCTCAACTACTGTTTTTGTTACTTTAACTATTAATGCCATATTTTAGATTTAGTGGTTAAAAAAATATTTTTTGTTAGGATAGGAGGCATCCAATATAGTTTTTAGACTTTAGGCAGTTAGACTTGATTTGGTTTTGGTTCTGTTTTTATAGAGCTGAGTAAGTTTTTGAAGAATAATGACTCAGTTTATCCATTGAAAACTGGTCAAGAAAACTTCAATAATTGACAAATCATGTTTTATCTCAAATTGTGATTTTATATAAGAAATAATGAAAGATATATGCTTACACATCAACAGATTAATGAGTTATAGCTGGACAATGAGAATATGCCTTTTTGTGTATTTATACTTTCTGTTTTTTCTGTCCAAAGTATCAGATGGTTGTACACAAAATAACAGCTCAACATAAAGTAAGAGAAGTATGCAAGAAGCACGCAGGAATCACAAGGTACTGTTGGAGTCCCCAGGGCCTGCTCTGGTCTTTGCAGGTCCAGCCCAGCTTAGACAAATTTCCAAACATCTTCAAACATTACTTTTCTTCATTGTGTAAAGCACAAAACCATCTTTTTCACACAGGTTGTGGTAGCAACTTAAAGAGACATATAGTGAATTCTCCATAAATTATACCTCCATACTATTTATAGTTGGGAAGTCTAGAAATATTGGTTCTTTCAATAATTAGCTGAGTGACTTTGGATAAGTCACTTAACCTCTCCCTGCCTCTGTTTCTTTAAACTTTATAATAAGAGTACTTACCTCATGAGGGTTATTAGTATGTGAAGATTAAAGGAGTTAACATACGTAAACAATTTAGATCAGTGCTTGGCACATGGTAAGTGCTATGTAACTGCCAGCTCTTATTGCTATTATGAAATCTGAATCTAAAACTTCTGAAAAGCACATGGTTCCATAGTCACGGAAATGTGGTTTATTTTGGGGGGACAAAAATAACAAGCAAGAATAGCATCGCATTTTAGTGTCATTCTCTGGCAGAGACATTAATTTTTCTTCATGTATGAACTTGTTATGTTTATGTGGCCAAAAATGTCAAGGTTCTAATTTTTTTATTTGTTTCCACATATTTAAACATAGGCTATAATTTCAGAACTACTCTGCAAACTCTTAGTTGCCTGAGCTAATTTCTCCAATAAGCATTTTCTTTGCCACTAGTCTGCCTCTGTTCTGTTTCCTCAGTGTGCAAGGGTACTCAGGAAGTCCCCGTGTATATTTGTTAGTGTTAGAAAATACACATTGTGACAGTTAGACACACAGGTCCCAGGGACCCCAGTTATTTACTAAACATGTGTTTGGAGACCGATCTTGCCTGGAAGCATGTTAGTTACTGAGGAGAGCTGGATGGGATACAGAACACAATCATCAGGAGAGAGCATGGCAGAGTTTCAGGTGTCTGCATGCAGCCCTCAATAGCCTGACACCCTGCCTTTGCTTGGACAAACCAAGCATCTCCAGGTTCCTCCCACCATTTCTATGTAGAGAGTCTCTCGTTAACTGACCTCTTCCCTAGGATGCTGCCTTGGCCAACTGTATAACAACATTAGGCCAACGATGGGTTTCCTATGCCCTTGATTCCAGGAAACATTCATATTTGCATGGCAGCTTCAACACAGTAGCCCCAAAAAGTGAAGAGTGTGGGAAACTCTTGACAAACAGGTAGACTGACAGGTTGTGGGTCTTATTCCTCATCTCACCTCACAAGAGCAACTTCTCATTCTGTCCAAAAAGAAGAAAAATTAGGAATTGTAAGCACCCCTGGGAGCAGCAACCCATTTTCATAAATCCCCAACAGGGTCTATGAACAGGAGCTGTAACTAAAATCTGTGCTGTCCAAGGTGTGCCCAAGAATGCATGGCAAATAGCACGGAAGACTTCTCAGAACCTGACTGTGAAGAGTTACAGATTTCCCCTTCTAGACGGTCAAAAAAGCAAAAGGTTGAGGAACTAGCCTTCGTGAAGGTGGGAAGGGATGCAGGAAACAGGAGGGAGGAGCAAGAAGAAGAGGAAGTAAAAAGGACCAAAATGCAGTATGAATATGGACCAATTTCTCTGATGAATGTATTTAATTATGTATCACAAACATATACAATTTTTAAAATGTTGAAGGAAAGAAAAAAGCAAAAGACTGGGAGCCAAGGTTGTACTGTGGGGAACGCACTTACCCTGTAGTTCTAAAGATATCTTTGTGATGCCATGGTCAGTCTTAATGATCCTCCATCACCAAGGGAACAGCTCTGCTAGATGGTCTTCCAGGACACTTCTAGATCTATGTGCACTCCTCTATGCTTTCTTGGTACCCCAGGAGGCTGCCCTCTCCCCACTGCCCCCTCCCTGACTCCCTCAAGTGGAGAGCTGAAGGCTAACGAAGTCACATGTCCTCTCTCTATGCTGTCTTCTGGGGCTTGGGTGACAGCAGATCTACATCCCCACACATGCTAAACACTCCTCTCCCCTGGTTACTGGCCTCCCCAGTGGGGTCTTCCTTTGGCCCCCTGCCCCTCCAGGCCCAGGGACTGGAGTGGCTCCCTGTTGTGGTTAGTCCCTAGTTAGCCATCCCACAATTCTAGTCCCTTCGTTACCCTTTCTTAGATTACCCCTTTGAGGGTACCATCTCTTCCTGAAGGGATTTTGACTGATACATAGAGTGGTTTATGCCTCAGGACTATTTTATCATGTTCATATGCCTATGGCTACTGTGGCTGTTAAATCTTTCCAGTCATAGTTCAGATTGTCAAAGACTTGCCCTGTAGGTTCAGAGGTATTCAGAATTCTCTGTAGGAGTCAAAAGAACAGACAAATGTCCCAAGGCCACCGATACAGTAAGTCTCAGAATCTATGCTCCTAAAGAGAGAAATGTTAGGCTATGCAGGGCATCTTTGGGAAGAGCTAGAGGACTTTTTTGTAAATATTTCCTGACTGGCTGTGCTGGTCTCCTAGTATGAAAAGGTAAATCAGAAAGAAAGAAAGAAAGAAAGAAAGAGAGAGAGAGAGAGAGAGAGAGAGGGAGGGAGGGAGGGAGGGAGGGAGAGAGAGAGAGAGAGAGAGAGAAAGGAAGAAAGGAAGGAAGAAAGAAAGAAAGAAAGAGAGGGAGGCAGCTAAGATGTATTACTGTTTACTTAGTATTGTTACAATCCTATTGAAAAGGTGTCTTATTATTCCCAGTATAGATGAGAAAATTCAAGGTAAGCAACTTTTCGGCTAGAAAGGAGAAGTCAGGAACCAGAGACACCTCCACCAACCCTATTACCTGCAGGTTTCTCAGCACTCTTAAACACGTTTCTGTCAAGGTTTCCTGAAGCTTTCCCAGAACAATCAATGGAAATTCCTTTATAGCAGTTCAGAGTAATGACATTATCTTGGGGACCATTATCTTTCCCAATTTTCCTGAAGTACCAAGCTAAAAGTTTGAGAGTTTTTTCCCCTTCTAGTTATATGTTTAGGATAAAAATGATCAAGTAGTAACTGGATGGGCTTTACTAGAAAGACCACAAGAAAAACATAAGAACCTACTTAGGTTAATAACACTTCTTCTAAATGAAGGGGTGCTATTATGCCCCTTAGGCCTGTTTTTATTTCATTTCTTCAATTTGTCTGGGTCTGGCTTCTCAGTTGTCCTTGTTTTGGATGTTTTGCCCCAGCAAGGTGCTGCAGGTCCTGTGAAATCACTGCCTCACAGCTGTGCTTGCAACACTGCAGAGAGGCAAGAGAAATTCAGTCTCTCTGCTTCCTTTTTAAAACCTGACAGTCACACCTTCTACACTTTAAAGCCACACTGTACGACCTCAGTGGGCTGACATAAATGGACACTCATGCAAAGGATTATTCATTCTGTGACTTTTCCATATGGGAAAGAAATAGCCATTAGTGAACCTTTGTAGAGTTTAGCAGTTTACAAAGCCATTTTCCATACATTAATTTAATTTGCTTCTTAGAATGATTTATGAGATGGTTGTATTTCTTCTTATTTTAAAGATGACGAATCTGAGATTTAGAGAAGGAAAGTAATATGATTGAAGTCACACTACCAGTAAAAGGCAGAGCTAAGACTTGAATTCAGGCCCTCACTCCTAAATACTAGGATATTCTTAACACAACAAAGCAATACATTTGCTAGTGCTTTGGGATGCTTCTGCACCTGGTCGAGTTAATCTAAGTGTCTGGAGCCCTGACGATATATTTATGATACAAATACATAAATATTGTTCTAGAAAGCTCTAGGTTCCATGGGCTGTTCTCAGACATGGAGTCCATGCTGTCTTCTTCCTTTGGGGGCTTGAGAAGCTGCATCAAGCACCGTTCTGGCCATTGCTGATCCAGGTCAAGTTTCTGAATGTTCTGTGCCACACTCTATTTCAAATGCCTCAAATGCCCACCAGGTATCAGCTTGATTCAGCCTTTATAGGATAATCTAAAGACATTTCAAATGCTCTCCTGTTCTTCTCTGTCGCTCTGTGGTAGTTAATCATCTTGTGGTTCCTAGATGTGTCTTGAAGCTGCAAAGGTCCTGATACGACACACTTACCATCCTATTCCCAAGGTCCACTGACACTCAGGAATAAATAGGTAACCTCAGAATTCCTTCCCTCCTAAAATAAGGCCTAGAGAAGTCGGGATTAAGTACCCTCACCATGCTAAGTGTATAGGCTCTTTGGGTGCTGCTGTACAGCTATTACGTGCCTCTGTTTCGAGGTTTCCAGTGCAGGAACTCACCTCAATCAGTTGTTGTGATACAAAAATGTCAAAATTTAACAAAATAGCTAGCACACAGCAATCACCTTATAGTAGTTATCTCTTTCACAGGGTCTGTAATAGAATTCTGTAGCTATATTTTGTAGAAGTCTCACAGTTGTGTTTTCAAAAAGTTTAATCCTCATAATAACTTGGAACAAAAGTGCATATGGCTTGAAAAATTGTAAGTGAACAAAATTAGATAATCTAGATGAAATAGAAAACTTCCTGGGAAAACATAATGTTTACATTGATTATTTCATGATTCAAGAAAAAAATGTAAATCCAAATAAATCTGTGACAAGTGAAGAGTTGAAATTGGTAACACACACCAAATAAAAACAAAAACAAAACTTCCCACAAAGTAAAGCCCAAGCCCAGATGGCTTAAGTGCTGAATATTTCAAGGATAATTAAATCCAATTATTCACAAACACTTCCAAAAATAAAGACTTTCCAGCATATATGAAGTTATTAGTGCCCTGATACCAAAGCTAAGGATTTCACAAGAAAAACAAAAACAAAAAATCCCCCCCCAAAAAACAAAACTACATACCTCAAGTCTTCCAAAGTTCTAGCAACCCAAATCCAAAAATATATAAAAAGGATTATGTACCATGACTAAGTGGGATTTGTCACAGGAATGTAAGGTGAATGTAACATCTGAAAATCTACCAAAAAATAAAATATTCCATATTAATAGAATAGGCACAAAAACTGCATCATTCTGTTTATAGGCACAGAAAAAACACTGAAAAATCAAACAGTCTTTTATCATAAGATGCTCAATAAACTAGGACTGCAACAGACTTTCCCAATCTGTTGAAAGCTATCTTAAAAAATTAAAAATTCCTTTCTCTTGTTTTTAATTCCATGGGAAAAGTTGTCAGCCTCCCAAGTGTTTCTTTTTTTTTTTTTTTTTTTTTTGGGTACTGGGAATTGAACTCACAACCTCGCTCCTGCCAGGTCAGGTGCTTAAGCCACTGAGCCAAACTCCCAGCCCTGGTTTTTTGAGGCAGGATCGCACTGTGTAGTTCAGGCCGGCCTTGCGCTCGCGTTGTAGCCCAGGCCGGCCTCGAACTCACAACGCTCCTCCTACCTCAGCCTCCCAAGTGCTGAGATTAAAGGCGTGCGCCACCACGCCCGGCTCTAAGTGTTTCTCTTTTACTGGGGCTTCTAAGAAGGACAATTAAAAGAAATCAAAGATATCCAAACTAGAAAGGATCAAGTAAAACTATTTTTATTCACAGATGATATAGTCTTATACACAGAAAATACTAAGGAGTCCACCAATCAAGAAGGAAGGAAAGAAAGAAAGAAAGGGAAGTAAAGAAAAGAAAACTATGAGGACTAAAACAAGTTCGGCAACTTTGTAAAATGTAAGTTAAGGTACAAAACTCAATTGTGTTCCTATACAGTAATAATAATAAAAATATAATATTAACAAAATAATTTAATCACAGTAAGCATCAAAATAATAAAATGCTTGGGAATAAATTTAAGACAAAATTTCATGTTTTATACCCTGAAAACAATAAAACATCATAAAATAAACTAAGGTCTATCTAAATACAAGAAAAGATATTCATGAATGGAAAGGATTAATATTGTTAGAAGGCAGTGTTTCCCTAATTGATATACAGATTCAGTACAATTCCATTCAAAAGTCTGGTCACCTTCTTTTGTAGAAGTTGGCAAGGAAAATTCTAAAATTCATATGAAAATGCAAGGGACCCAGAATAGCCAAGCAATCTTAGAAAAAGGAGAAAAACAAAAGGTGGAGGATTCACATGCTCTGACTTCAAAATTTATTACAAAGCAACAGAATTATGACAGTACAAAACTGCCTAAAGAAAGACCTACTGGAATAGAATTGAAAACCCAGAAACAAACTCTTTCATTTATTGTCAATTAATTTTTAAGAAGGATACCAAGATAATTCTATGTAGGAAAAAAAATCAACAAATATATCAAAAAATAGTGTTTAGACAACTGATCAGCCACATGTAAAATAACACAGCTAACTGAAAATTGTTCATAGACCTAAATCACTCCTAGAAGTAAAACTATAAAATTCCTAGAGGAAATTTCAAGCATAAATCCTTGTGACCTTGAATCAGGCAATTTATTGTTAGATATGACATCAAAAGTATCAGCAACAAAAGAAAACAGATAAATGGGACTTCATTATAATTAAAATCTTTGTGCTTTAAAAGATACTATCAAGAAAGTAAAAAGACAACCCAGAGAATAAAAAATTTACAAATCATATACTTGATAAGTGTCTAATATCCAGAATACATAAAGAACTCTTACAACTCAACAATAAAAAGGCAAATAACAGATTCCAAAGGGGACAAATTTTTGAATAAATAGTTCTCTGGAAGACAATATAAATAATTGGTAAGCACCTGATAAGAAGTTCAACATCAAGAGTCGTCAGATAAATGCAAATCAAAAGCATGTTGAGATAGCACTTTCGCTCCTCTAAAATGATAAGAATCTAGAAGACACTTTACAAGTATTGATGAGGATGCAGAGAAATTAGAGCCTTCATACATTGCTAGTGACTTTGGAAAATGGGACAGCCCCTATGGAAAGCAATCTGTTCTTCAAATTGTTAAAGAGAGTGACCACAAGACTCAGAAATTGTACTCTTGAGTAAATGCCTCCTCCTCCAAAAAAACACAATATAGGTTCACGCAAAAGTATGTTAACTTGTACAAGGATGTTCTTGGCAGCACTATTCATCATGTCCAAAAATTGGAAACAACATAAATGCTCGCTAATTAATGAATGGGTTAAAGAAACATAATATATCCATATATTACCATATCATTTATTATTAGCAAGAAACAAGAAATGGAGTACTGATACATGCTATGACATGCATGAAACTTGAAGACATTATGCTAAATAAAAGAAAAATGCATATATTAAGAGAAAAAGGCAACATATTAATAAGTACATAAATATTATACACTGCAAACGTACAAAAAAAGGAAGAAGATCAAGGGATGGGGGAGGGGAGAGGAAGGGACGACAAAGGGGATCGAAAAAGGAATTAAGATGTATTATGTACATGTGCCAACTCCCCCACGAGGTATATAAACATTAAGTACTACATATATGGCCGGGCGTGGTGGCGCAAGCCTTTAATCGCAGCACTCACTCGGGAGGCTGAGGCAGGAGGAGTGTTGTGAGTTCAAGGCCCGCTTGGGCTACAAAGTGAGCGCATGGCCGGCCTGAGCTACCCAGTACGACCCTGCCTCAAAAAACCATGGCTGGGAGTTTGGCTCAGTGACTTAAGTGCCTGTCTGGCAGGCGCGAGGTTGTGAGTTCAATCCCTGGTGCCGCAAAAAAAAAAAAGTACTACATATATGAACTAATAAATTTAAAAATTAAAAATAAAAAGGAACATATTGTTTGTTTCCATAAAGATACAAACACATACAGACAGAAAATAAATTAATGGTGGTCACTAGATAGCAAGAGGCAATAACAAGGAGAGTGACTGCTAATGGACATAAGGTTTCTTTTGAGAAATGGTGAAAATATTCTAAAATTAGATAACAGTGATAATTGCAAAATTCTGTGACTATAATTTAAAAAAACACTGAACTATATACCTTAAGAGAGGGGCTTATGGTATAAGAATTTTATCTCAATAAAACTGGAATCCACTTGTATAGATATATAGAAATCTACAAGTGAATTTGCCAGATTTTACCACAGCCTTTCTGTTTCCAAAGTGGCAATGGATTTACAAATTAAACTCTCCAGGGCTATGAGGTCCACCTCATGTAATTCTAAAGACATTCTGACATGAGGGGTTTCTGCCTTTTTATTTAAATAAAAATGTCTACACACCACATCATTCCAGTAAGGCATTTTACAAATCATCTGTTGCAAAAGTGTTCTGATGACATGAAGTTGTAGCGGCCACAGAATATCCTAGAGGTGTGGCCTCACATATGTCAGCCATCAGTTCACATCAAAGATACATATTTCATTACTCAAAAATCACCCTAATTCCTAGACTCTAGTCATGATGAGTTAATGGAAAATTATGACTACCAACAGGTTATTATGCAGGAAAATAACCCTCATCCATTTTTTACTTTAAACTCAGTGTCCACATTTAATAAGCACGAATGCTAAAACAAATACCCATCAAACATTCAGGAAGCAGCCGACCGCGTGCTGATCAGTGTCCATCTAACAGGTACATCCCAAACAGGTGCTAAAAGCATGTGTGGATGGTTCTCCCATCAAACTCCAGGTCTTTCTTGTTTACCTTACCTTCGTACAACATCTCCTCTGATTAGAATTGTTTTAATGCTGAGGATTTTTATAGGGTCTACATCTCCTGGATACCCTTTCCTCTTTCCATATTCTCTCTTCCTTTTCTCTTCATCTGTCATTCCTCTTCCTCTTTTACCTCCTATATCTGATTAATGATAAATACTCTCAATTCTACTTCTCTTCAATCTGTCCCTTTTTCTTTTTCATGCCACCCCTAGATTAAGCCACCCTCACCCTTAGCTGCATTCCTGGGACGGCTTCCATATGGATGGCTGGCCTTTACAAAGCACTTACATTGTGAAACGCATTTCACTTCATCCTGACCAACCCCTAACAGGAAGGTGTTATTCATTTTTCTTTAACTTTTTAAAAGGAGAAAAGACTCAGGTAGGCTAAGTCACCTGTCCCTAGTTCTGACAGTTGAGTCTGTTGGATTCCTAGACTTTCACTGTCACCCAGCCCACTGTCCTGCCCCAAGCCCTGCCATGGGTCCACCAGGATGCCACAGTAATATTCCTACAACTCAAAGCTGCCGTACATGGCACTCCCCTGACTGCCTTCCTACACTGCCCTCTCAGGTAAAGTGTGAACTCAGTTCTGTTGATGGTGTAATCCTAAACCTGCCTGTTTTATTTACAGACAATTTCCATCTGTTAGAAATCTGTTGGGCATGGTGGTATAATTCCAGCTGCTTGATAGGGTAAGGCAGGAGGATCGCAAGCTCAGGGCAACCTGGGCAACTCAGCAAGATCCTGTCTCCAAATAAAAAGGCTGGGCATATAGCTTAGCGCCAGAAGACTTTCCTAGCCTTCATGAAACACTGGGTTCCATCTCTAGTGCTGGAAGAAGAAAAGGAAAAGAAAAGAAATCACTGTAGCTCTCAACATCTTGATAATGGACACCCTACATGAAAAACGAGGGTCCCTTCTCCTTCCCACAGCCCCTTAGCCTTAACCCTCTGAGAGTCCTGGGAAGGCAAAACTTTGAATCATGATTTTATATCAGAATTAAAACTACAGGATCTGCAGTCAGAATGGTTGGCCTCTCCTCCAGTTCTGTCATTTGCCAGGTATGTGATCAGGCAAATGTATTTTACTTCTTCGTGCCTCAGTTTCCTCATCTATAGTTAGGGGAAATGATAACACTGAAATGTACCTCACTGGGTTTCTATGAAGTTCTTTTAAAAAAAAGTAACACACATGAAGCAATTAGATGTGGTGAGCACATATATATTTATAGGTAAACATTTTCCTTTTTGCCTTCTCTCTACAATTCTTTTTTATGTACAGCTCTGCTATTCCTGCAGACTTTAATTTCCTGTTTAAAAATTCACTATATTAATATAGTTTCCTTAAATTTGTAAAACATGTGATTCTTTCCAAAATTCCTCTTCCTCAGTGCAATTCTGTGAAGTGGGCAAGACACAGCAGGTAGTGAGGAGGGCAGAGTGAACAACAGGGCAGGAACTGCAGCCCCACGAAAGTCATTAGCTTCACGTTCTTACTACTTTCCAGAACTCTCATCTTTTATAAACGGGGATAATGACAGATACGTTTGGTAAGACAGTAGTGAGGGTTACACGAGATAATATATATGAAACAGGTGTTCAGCGCCTAGAACACATGAAAGTTACTAACAACAGGGCCCTAGAAGGGCAATGTCACTAAGCCAGTTAAAGTCTAGGGCCAGCACAAACCCAGGGCCATGTGACTCCCCAACTCACATCGCCTTTTCCACCTCCACAGCCTGGTCGCACCTTTATTAGAAGGATCAGTCAGCCCATTCATACCGGTGCCTGCCTCTTGCAGAAGGAAATGGGGGAAAGAGGGGAAGGGGAGATCTTGAAAGGGGAGATTAAATCTGCCCTTGAACAATTCAGAACCTCAAACCATTCCAGGAGCCTGGGACCTAGTGAAGCAACACCAGTGACGCACACACTGCCCCAGTAGCCAGCCTCAGTGTTTCGGGGGTCTTTGCCATAGGAAAAAAAATCCCCTCTGGACCTGCTTTCTATCTTCAGGGCTCTCCCACTCTGCCAAACCCGGAGAAAAGGCAGTCAGCAGGCAAACGCACGTTCTGACTGCTCTAACAGGAACACTGGCTAACTGGACAAAGGCAGAGAAGGCTGGGGTGCGCCGCGGGGGCTCCGTGCCAGCTCGGAGGACGCGCTCCCTCTCTAAGAACGTGACCGCCACGAGGCTCTCGAGTTGATCTTTCCCGGAGGATGAGGAAGCAGCCCAGTTCCACTGGGGCGTTAATGTGGAGGGGTGTGGGGGTGGAGAGGAGGCTCCAACGGCTACATTCTGTCTTGGCAGGGAGAGTGACAGGGTGTGGGTGTCCTGTCATCAGATCTGCAGGACATCGACCCAGCCCATTACATCAGCAAGCATCGCGTCCCTCAGGGAGCCGTGCAGGGCAGGCCCGCCAGGGTCCGCACATCCCGCAGCAAGGCATTAAAAGCCGCTGCTCTGCCCTTCACTGTTCTTTGAGGACCCTGTGGGAGTTGCCACTCCCTCGGCCCACTACATCTCAGGCACCACCTAGGTATTTAATTTATGTTTATGCATTTAATTCCCACAACATCCCTTCCAAGAATGCAGTCACATCCATATTTTACTGGTGACTTAAATTGGGCTCAGAGAGGTGGAGTCATCAGCCACGATCACGCAGTGTTTTTTGCGAGGCTGGGATTCCAGCGTAGGTCTGCCTGCAACTATAGCTCGGCTTCTGCAGAAACTTCAAAACTGCTCTTCACACAGCTCTTCCCTGCCTGCCTATATTTGGGATTATATAATACCAACGAAATGCCTTTTTTAAAAAATATGTGTACCTGTAAACTTAAATCCAACTCGAGCTGTTTTAATTGCTTTTTTACAGTTTTCAAAGCACCCTTTCAGCCCCATGCAACACACGTTGTAATCCATGAAGTTAACCCTTACCTCTAGTTCAGCCCATCTCTTTTAGAAAACATACCAAGGCACATTTGGAATCACAGTGAAGTTAGCAGATCCCAGTCCATGGATCCCTTTTCTCCATCCCTGCATGCATCCCTCCTAACTCATTTAATCAACAAATGCTTACTTAAGAAGTACTACATTGTCAGGCATCTTGCTAGACACTGGAAGGTATAAAATCAGTAAGATGCAGTTTCGAGTCTTTCCCTAAGATCCAGAGCTAAGCCTGTCTCCAAGTCTAGGTTTCTACTCAGGGTTCTTTTTTTCCCCTTGCAATATAGGGGAATGAACTCAGGGATGCCCTGTCACTGAGTTATATCTCCAGCCCTTTTTACTTTATTTTGAAACAAGAGCTCACTACGTTGCCCAGACTGACTTTGAACTTGGGGCCTGATGCCTCAGCCTCCCAAGGAACAGGAATTACTGGCAAATGCTAGCATAACTGCCTCAGGATTCTCTCTTGGCTTCTATTCCTGATTGTTGCTCTGGTCATCTGGCCAGAGACAGCGCCCTCTAAGGGGCACTAGAGTCCTGCTGTGCTCTTCCAATTCCCCTCTGCAAGCCAGGAGTCCTGTCCAATGACAAATCTGACATATAGCTACCATCTACCCTGTCGTCTCAGTCAGTCTGCCTGTCAGGAATCTCCAATTCTCATTTTGGATCCCCAGTACAAGTCTCTTGATAAGACTGTTAGGTCATAGACACCAGAATAAACCTTCACTCAGTCATGCTGGCCCAAGATTCTTTTCTGAGGCAGGAGACAAATCTAGATCTAAGCTCAACTACCACCAATACCACCTCTGCAAGTAACAAGATCAGACTTAGCTGAGTCCCACAAGTCACAAATGGTCCTGCTGCCTGAAAGCCAGGTTTCTACAAACTTAATCATTTCTGCATATGTCTACTATACCCAAGCACATCTACCTAAAGTCAAATTCCTGTCACTGACTACTATCAGGAATTTTTAATTCACTTTGTTTATATTTTGCATAGCACTTCCTCAAATTTAAGAACAAATCTTAAAATTACTTTGTCAGAAGACAGATTATAACTGCTTTCAGGTCAGCAGTAACCCAAACCCATAGATGTATACCAATTGCTTGCCATGGGGGAGGACTTTGTCTTTTTATTCAAGTTGCTATTCAGTATATATAGATTTAGGTCCCTCAGATTAATCTAGCAATGGAAAAGTTCAAAATTTTAACAAAAGTTTTACTTGGCAGCAATTGTTGGAATTGTAGCCAAACAAGAAAGAGGAGTACTGCCATGGTTTGGGTGTGGTTTAAGTGTCCTCCAAGGGTTCTTTGTGATAGAAGATTTAGTCTGCAGGGTGATATTGTTGGAAAGAGAGAGCATTGGGGAAAGGGGCCTAGTAAAAGATCATATAGGTCACTGGGGCTTTGCCCTTGAAAGGGACTGTGGGACTCGATCTCTCTCTGCTCTGGGTTTGAAATGTAGTCCTGTACTTCCTCCGCATGTGATCCCTCCCAGACCACCCTCCCCCCATTGCTAGCAGCTTAGAACTGGGCAGATACCAGTGTCATGCCTTGAACCTCCAAAACTATGAGCTGCATTAACCTCTTCTTCAAAAGTAACCTGTGTCAGATACAGTATTTCATTATAGTGAAAGAGAAATTAATACAAGGGCCTACCCACAGGTCTGTTAAAAAGAGTGCAAGAATAAAATATTTGAGGTCAGTCCAAGTGCAAAATAGCACATGTTAGACCCACACTTATGCTTACCTACTCCTCTGCTAGAGAGACATATCTTTCAATAAGTTGTTTTTTGGGTTTTTTTGTTTGTTTGTTTGTTTTTTCATTTACCTGGAAAATCCACAAAGACTTTGGAACTACAACACTACCCAGGCCTCTCTTCTGGAGAGAATTATTGTGTTGCCAAAGGGTCTGTAAAAGCAGCTTCTTGGCTGGGCAGTAGTGCTGCCATTAGCAGGCAGTCCATCACAATGAAGCCCCTAGACTGAGGACCATCGGTCAGGTGGCTGCCAATGACCAATCCGTAATCAGGAGCCAGCCCATTCAAAACAGCACAAGGGAGATTTGTTTTCCAAGAGCAAAGGAAACAAACTAGGAGACAATTCTCCAAAGACTGAACATTCACAACCAGCAAATGCCAGCTGGAAATTTATATGCCGTGAGTGTAAAAGCAGTGAAATTCGATAATCTCAAAGCCACAGATTTGTAACTTGCACTTATGTAAATATTTATGGATTCTTTGGGGAAAAAAAATCAATCCTCTCAGCCTTTCTCTTTAGTACATGCTGCAGAGGGAACATTTTTTCTTCCTCCTCCTCCTCCTCCTCCTCTTCTTCTTCTTCTTCTTCTTCTTCTTCTGCGTCTCATGATGAGGATGTAAACTCTAGCTAGTGCTTAGAAAAATTAAGTCAGCAGCCTGCCTAGGAATAATCTAAAATTCATTTGTGCTTTCACGCTAACAGATTACATGGCATTCTCTGCTCCAACTCCAGCAAGAACATAGGAAAATGGAAAGGGAGCCTCTGTGGCCCAACCTCAGAGAGACTGGAAGTTCAAGTTGACCAGGTCAGTAGCACTTCTACATAATAAGTAAAAAATAAAGGTATCAGTCCATCCACGTATCAGTTCATCCTCCACCATTATGGAGGAATAAAATGCATGTGGTTCTCCACCAGTAATGACACAAGCACACGCAGGCCTTTTGCCCATATCATTTTGGCCAGAGCCCAGACAGTAGGTAGCCTGCTAACAACCCCCTTCTTGCTAACCAAACTCTCCTTCACACTATGCCCCCAAACACCTTGCTAAAACACTAGTTTTGCTGCTTCGTTTTCCTCTCAATGCCCACCTGAAACATCAAAGTCCCAAAGCACAGTGTGCACTCCTTAACAGGACTGTTCAAGTACATCAGTGACCAGAGCCAACTTCTACCCGCTGCCAGGCTCAGAGATGCAGCAGCTTACACATCTGCGATCCTGTGTCTCTGCCCACTACCTGAGAACACCATACATATCTAGCATTTAATTTTACAAATGGCATTTTTCTTTCACTTGTCAACAGTGTCCTTTCTCCTTTTTACATTTATTAAAATCTTGTTCCACTTCAAAAGTTGGTTCAAATACTACCATAAGGATATTTTGACCCTCTCTTTCCACCCATTTCCACTTCCAAATCACAGTGCACTGCTCTGCGTGCCTGACTCTGGTAGGTAGACACTCTCTTGCCTCGCCCATCTCATAGCTCCTGCAGTTGAGCCCCAAGGGTTCCATAGTCAGCATTTCAAAATGTGCCTGGAATTTGCCATCTGCCTACTGGAAAGTGAATGCTTTCAGCGCCTCAAGAGCAAGCATGTTGCCGAGGACTTGGAACAGGTTTCATGAGTAGCTTCACCCTCATCTTGCTTCTTTTGTCAAATGCTACATTAAGAACGTCTGTTCATTATTTAACTAAAAGAGCTGAAGCTGGTAGAAGTGCTGTCTTAATGCACTGTAGGGAGATAGTCAGATCCCACTCTGCAGCTACCAGGGAAGTACCATTCAAGGAAAATGAGATAGTGTGCTGACACCATTATAAGGTCACTGCATCAGTATCCACAGGGAAGTGGGGACAAGTACCTTCTTCTCTCTATAGCCCACCAGCACCAGCCCTGAGTCAAGACACCCTTTGATACCTAATAGGCTACATGTTTCAAGTGATGATGATCATGTGCAGGTGGCATAACAACTCATTCATGTTTTAAAAAACATCTGCCTACTCATATTCCAATCCTTTAGAAAGGAATCTTAAGTGTTTAATAGTACACCTAAGAAAACAGGTGGGGGACCTGGAGCCCTGGGATAGGGACAGCCTTAGTTCCATTCCTGCCTTCACTGACCCACAAGGGAAGGGTAGAGCCATAGAGAGAAATATCATGATATAAGCTGGTCCACAGATGGTGCAAAGTGACACTGCAGACAATTTAGCTAACAAAAAGAAGGATAAACAGAAGTCCTGAGAGACATACTGAGGAATACTGGCAATAGGACAGAGCAGGGTGGGGGGACAGCTGCTTACTGCTATCACAAGCGCCCCTGAAACCCACATTCAAGCCAACCCGATGCACAGTAACCACCCTGGAGCCATGTTAACCACAACCACCACAGCCTTGGTTATCGGAACAACTGTCACAGGACCTCAGGGACTCAATGCCTATATTCAAATGCCACTTGTGTAGTACACTAACTATATCACAATGCCTACATCTTTTGCCTCATTTTTTTCATCACACCACATTATATCATCTCTCATGATCACAAGAAGGATGCAGTACAAAACATTTTAGGAAAGAAACTATATTCACATAACTCTTATTACAACATATTATTAAAATTGCCCAATTTTATTAGTAGCCATTGTGCTGTTTTCTGTACTTGTCTTGTCCCAGCCCATCTCGATTCATTCTCTGCCTTTTTCTGTCTAGCTCCCTGTGCCAGAACGCTGGGCTCTTTGCACTGCACCCTCCAGGCTTCCTTTCTCTCTCATTCCCACTGTTCATCCAATGAAAGGAGGGACAGGAATTGAGAAGGTGAGAGGACAGAGCCTGGGGGATTCCCTCCATATCCTTGTCATTCATGCATCCCTCCTCTCTTCTTCCTTCAGCTCTCATGGGAGTCTGGAGCCATTATTTACTGCCCCTGCTCCTGCCACCAAAATGTTAAGAGATTCCACCTGTCTCTCATCACTGGGACCCTCCCCATTCTTCCTTGGTTGGTCCCAGAACTTTGCCTTCATCTTTATTTAAATTTTTTCGGTTAAACTCTTTATTCTGTGCTGCTTCCTATCAGGACCCTAACAGATAAAAATAGTCATCCCTCAGTATCTGCAGGGGACCTCCAGGACCCTCCACAGATACCAAAATTCAAAGATCTTCAAGTTCCTTACATAAAATGACATCATTCTTGCATACAACCTACTCCATCATTCTATAAACTTTAAATTATCTGTGTTGCTTATACAACCTAATACAATGTAATTGCTGTTCAAACAGCTGTTATTCTGCAACATTTAGGGAGCAAGCATAAGAAAAGAAAAGTCTGTACATGTTTAGTACAGACTCAGTTTCTTCCCAAATAATTTCAGTCTGGAGTGGTCATATTGAAAATATGTGGGAAGGCAGAACCTGTGCAAGCAAAGAGCCAATTAAATACATAGTTTTATTTGAATTATATTTTTTTACTTTTTTATTACATTACATTTAAAGTTTTTTAAAATTAGGTGTCTAGGGTGGGTTTTTAATCTGTAAAATTCATTACAAAATTTTAACTGTGCACTATAAAATATTTGACAAAAAGAAGGCTCATTTGAATCTAATGAGGCTGAAGAAAATGAAAGTATAGTATAGGAAAATGTAACATTAATCAACTGCAAGAAAAGAACTGAGATTCTGTAGTGATCCTAACATGCACAATAGAAAGAATCATCAGTCCAGGATGGGCTAAAGAGAGGCTCAGAAGTGGACCAGCAGAAGATGCAGGAAAACAGGGAATCAAGGTAGGGATCTATTTCCAGTGTCACTAAGAGTTGGCAGTTAACAGCAGAACCAGGCAGCAATGACACCTCCATACCACCTGGGAGACTATAAGAACACACAACATATATGTGCATGTACTTAAAGACACATTATGTTTTTGGAAAAACTTGTGGAACTTATTTAACAATGTGAGTGCAAGGATCCTTAAGAAATCTTTCAGCTACTTCTACAGTTAGACAATTGAACTGCATGGAAAATAAACCCTTATGTACATCCAAGTTCCCAGAATTCCACAATGGAAAGAAAGACCAAGCCAGCACCACCGTTTAGAAAGCGGTGCTGACCTGGGGATACACCTATAGAACAGTTATAGCTTTGTGCACACAAAACACTAGGCAACTTTGTGTTGCACTTCACTGTATAGCCGCAGCATATGTGTATGCACACACATGCAAGCAAGCACATACACCAATACCCACATCCTCTAGGTAGATTCAGATCACAGATTTTAAACTACAAACCCACAACCTAGGTTTATCCAGAATTAACTTGCCAGGAAGGAAAAAAAGTACACATATACACACACACACATTGGCATATTGATAGAACGCCATCCCAGAAAAGTAAAAGATTGAGATAATCTGGGCTGCCTTGTTGATGTCTAAGCCACAGGAAAACCTACAGCTGGTATAACTTTAGGTCTGAGAATGTTAGATGCCAGCCACACTACACAATAGTAATTTTAAAATAATGTTATTTTAACAAATGCACAAATTAAAGTTTTCCTCCAACAGAGGGACTACTGTTAAGCAAGGCCTCCCTTTCCCAGTTATAGTTTATGTCTTCTTCTCTTACGTAGCCACACCTTCTCCAAAGATCCTTACAAAGTTTTCCAGGTCACAGCCAGTATACTTGCAGAGTATATCAGAAAAATTGGTAGCATTTTATGCCCAGATCACCTTGAGTAGAGGCACAAAGTACTCCCTAAGTACCTGGGATTCCTTACAGACCTGCAAATGGTGGGCCCATGGCCCCGTAGTACAGAATCCTCTGCCCCAGGTTTCCAGTGCCATAGGGCTATGCATCTACTTTGCAATCAATGACCCACTGACCATTCAAAAAGGCATTAACTGGGGAGAATGTATGTTGTAACCTATTTTCTACATTTTTCCAAGACTTGAAAAAAATCTAGAGAGTTGGTGTTTGTCACCTGTCACCCCATGTTTCTCCTTGACTGTCCAAGACTCACAAATGAACAGAGAGGAGGATATGGAATTCTGTGACAAGGTAGAGCCTTTTGCCAAGTGGATCTGGCTTCTGAAGCAATCCATTATCTGGGGGAAATTATGGTTTAACATCAGCCATTTGAGTTGCATCAAACACCCTTTTCTAAATCTATGTTGGATGTTTCCTAATTGCATATTTTCTCCAGCATGAAAAACTGCAAGCTTGGTAAATTATCCACTTCAATATTTTTCCTGACAGAAAAATCAAGTATTTCAATGCCAGTTTAGAATAGTAGGTATTACACTTTTGAGCTAGGACAATTTTTAAGGTTTTCTAGGCCCTTCCTTGAGTAGTTTCTTCTAGCAATATATTATGCAAAGTCCTCAGATACCCCCTAATTGATTGCTAAATCTAAGTAGGCATATTATAAATGGATTTTTTGTTATCTTGATTCAACAAAAAGCATCAGAATCATTATTATCAATCACAACAGGATCCATCAAACAGATATCATATATTATTCTGACATTCTCCTTTGCAAAAAGACCAAAAATAAAGAAAAACAAAATTAAAACACATCAGTAATATCAATTAATTCTCCAAAATCACAACTTCTTTTATTATTGCAGGGAGTATATGATTTCATTCCTAAGATCCAAAGATTCAGTCTCATCACTGCTTCAGCTTGCCTCAAAAACTAAATCTTTCAATTTGGACAGTTCCTAAGGGTAAGGAAGCAGCAATGCTTGACTGTAAGAGTGACAAGGATAGAGAAGAAAGAATCAGGAAAAAAAATCAGAGTAAAGCTGATGGAACCTCCTTAGGAGAAACTGACAATTTTTTAATCTTGGTCAAATGCTTTTAAGCAACTAATGAAGTTTTTAAAAAGTTACTCAACTGGATATTTATGTCAGGAATATTCCTCTAAGCAAGACCCTCAAGTTACAATATTTGGGAACCTAGAAAAGGGCCCTTATACAATATCTGTCCAGGTAAGAGACAAATATTGCATGGTCATAACATAGAGCTAACCAAAGCACAGAAGACATACTTGTGATTTCATGACAGAATGTGAAAGTAAAGCACCTGAACAATATGAAAGTAACTATGGATCTGTTAGAAGGAAGAATGTTGACATGGGGAACAGAGTAAAGAAAAAGAAAGGGTGCTAAGATGGCTCATAAGGGACACTATAGTTGAAGGGTGCCTAGCCTGCTTTGCATTGCTATAACAAAATACCTGAGGCTAGGTAGTTTATGTATAGAAGGTTTATGCCATACACAGTTCTGGAGATCCAAGAGTGTGGTTCAGGAATAAAGTCCCTGGGTCCCAAGTGGGAAATTCAGAGCCCAGAGAACCAAAAGACTAGGTGTCTTGTTAATGCCAAACAGTTCTGAGGTATCCAACACTAAATTAAGCCAATCTAGAAAAAGTTGGAAGAAATAAAATATGAAACCATACATATGCCACCAAAAAAAGGTTTTCTTCTCTCACTGAAGTAATTTCTTGCTGCTTCTTATCTACAAAGAAAAAGTTCTTTAATAGATTCCAACTTTTATAAATTTCTTCTCTGAGCCAAAGGAGGAGTCCATGGGAAGAAAGAAAAGCCTGAGGCTCATCTGAGAGGGCCTCTTACTGAGGGATGGTCATGTAACCAGAGGAAATTTTACAAATACTACACAAAAGACCACAAGACACTATCCTGCTTGTCTTCTTCTCCCAGCTGTGTGCACCTCCACTTCTACACACACACCAATTCCTTCCAGTCCTCTCCCCTAGCAGGTGCGTGTGTGGAGCCCACATTCCAGCAACAGGAAGAATGCACGTCCTCCGGCACTTCCTTTTCCCGCCCAACATGGCTAAGCATCGTGGAAGTGGGGCACCACTGAAGCAGAGGGTAACATTAAGGGGACTGATGCCTGTGACACTGAATGGGTTGGTCCAAATTTCTTCTTTTAGATTTGTAGCACCTAAAATAAAAACTATGTGTATGAAGAAAACGTACAGAGTTGAAAACCTTTTGGAAAACCTTATCTTTGTTTCCTGGCATCAGTCCCTGTAAAACACACCATCATGACCTATCAGATGTGAACTGGAAGACTAGTCAAAGAAGCATTATGGAAAATGAAGTTGTTAGTTGCTGAGCACATCCTATTTATTATATTAAAAAAAAAACAGATACAGTTGCCCCTTTGTACACACAGGTAATCTGGTTCTAGGACCCTCATCCTTGTCCTATAAATACCCAAATCTGTGAATGCTAGAGTCACTACTATAAACTAGCATAGTATTTGTGTATAACCTATGTACATCCTGCCACATACATTGAATCATCTCTAAAAGACTTATAATACCGAATACAATGCATGTGCCATGCAAATACTTTGTAGACTGTATTGTTTAGGGAACAATGAGAAGAAAAGTGTCTGTATGTGTTCAGGACAGATGCACTCTTTTTTCCAAGTATTTCTGATCTGTAGTTCCTTGCTGCAGACACACATGGCCAACTGTACACTAACAACGATTCCAACATTAATGGTGTGCCTTACGCTGCATGGAGGATCCTACCCAGTTCTCACAAAACTAACTCTGATGTTGAAGGTGACTGGATCTTCATTTTCCAGGCAAAAAGTCAGTAACAATCCCTGCGAGGTCAGTCACAGGAATAACAATCCCAGATGGATAGGCCCCACTGCAACCCAGAGAAAATAAAGAAACAGCCTTATCTCTCAAGAGAAGAGTTAAACACACAGTATCTAGCATGTGGCAGGCACTCATTAAATGACTTTGATTAACCCCAAGAGATGTGATATGAAGTAGGCAAAACCACAACTGGAGTTGTTTGTTTGTTTGATTGGTTTTGCTCTGGACTCCTGTGGGCTAAACAGGAGGTGGGAAGGTATTGCTGCACTACATCCCCAGCCCTTTTCAGTCTTTATATTGTGACAGAGTCTCACTAAGTTGCCTAAGCTAGCTTTGAATTTGCAATCCTTCTACCTTAGCCCCTTGAGTAGCTGGGATTACAGGCAAGTACCATTGTGCTCTGTGCAACTGCTATTTTATAAAGATGAGATGTCACCCAACTATTAAACACAGAGCCAGGACAGAAACCCAAAACAGTCCGGTTATTCCACGCTCTCTGCTCACAGAGAGAAGGGTGATGAAGACTTCACACCCTTGCCTACGAGGAACATTTGGTTCATATTTTCACTGTGTCATATTTTGGAAGCTGCCAGCAGCTGCATCATCCTGCCAAGTTAGCCCCAAATGCTCCAGTCTGTGTAGAGTTTTCTGGTGCTGAGTGGGAAGTGGGAGAGAGGACCTGAAACAAATAGAGAGACCAAACGCAACAAGGAAATTGTGGGCAGAACCATCGAAAGAATCAAAGTTGCGGGGAAAGAAGACTGACTCGGTTTCCTTTGGAGCCACCTGTGTTTGTGTCCCGTGCGTCACCCCAGGAAAGGTGTCCTGGCTAGTCCAAGGGCTGCCACTAGGGAAGAGGAACAGCACAGCATGATTATGGAAGTGACATTTCACACATCCTGTGTTGGTTTTCTGTTTGGTTCTGTGTGAAGTTGTTTTGCCACTACCACAAGCAGATCTTGGGTATGCTCAGCAAGGCAGCATTCATTCTGTCATTGTCTTTTAAGTACATTGGACAACACTGGTTCTTGAGGCCCATTTTCATTACTGAATGCGACAGGCTCCAAAGGGGTTATGTTTTGTTTTGGGTTTTACAGTTCTGGGGATTGAACCCAGGACCTTGCAAACACTAAGCAAGTGCTCTATCACTAAGTTACAACCCCAATGCTAAAGTCTCTTATTTTCTTTCTCTGCTCAACTTTGTTGTTATGGGGCATAAGGAAATTTCTTCTTTCTGCAGCCTAGTCTGTAAGCAACTAAGAAGAGCCTGTCTGAGGTCAGAATTGCCATACAAATGGAAGAGGATTACTCAGAATCATCTGTTCTGCAAGAGGCCAGCTCAGTCACAGAATGTGTCCATAAACTTTCTTGTGTAGCATTTAAGAGTTGAAAGAATCCCTTTCCAGTTACAAATGAGCCAGGGAGGCATCACACCCCCACTCTGTGGTGTTTTGGGGGTGACAGAGTTCTCAGTAAAATTCCTTCCTTCAAATTCCTTACTAATCAGATTTTCTCTGGCATTAGGTAGAGTAGAAATGAGCTCAAGAAATAGAGACAGTACCTTCAGGTGTTGGGTGGGGAGCAGTGGAGAGCTGGCCAGCTTGAGAGAGCTTCTCAGGTGTTATGCTAACCATGCACACAGGGTCAGGGCTAAACAGCACCAAGTCAGGTTTCTTTCCTCTTCCCTGCCACCTCCTTGATTTAAGGTAACTTTTACTCTGATCCTCTGATGGAGAAATGCCAGTGGAAGGATCCTACCCTACAATGACTCGGTGGAGAGGGGCAATGGTCAAACACCTAAGTTTCACTCTGTTAGTCTAGCCACCAACCCTCTTCATTATCCCATCTCCACCTCTATTATTTTCCCAGGAAAACTGCCAAATTAGCTCCCTCAGGTGGGCCTGTGTTGAGGGAGGAGAGAACTTGCAGTCTGGAAGGACTTCCTATGGGCCAGAGGAGACCTCTTTGTTTGGAAAAGATGTTTCCGGTCATATTGTTGCCAAGACCTTTGGTTTCTCTCCAGATTCCATCTTTGTAATCATCTAATATTTTACAACACACTGGTTCAGGCACATGGCAAAGGGAATCCTGCAAGCTAACATGAACATTACTAATACTTTCATAAAACCATTTAAGATACCACTATACAAACATAAAAGTGGGAAGTAATTGGCTAAGAGGTGTCACATTCCTCATCACTGGGACACAATATCTGACACCAGCAACTCATAGGAGGAGAGGTTAATTTCGGCTCATGGTTAAAGTGCATTTTGCCAACTTCAAAGGAAAAACAGCATGGAAGACAAATTTGGAAGAGGAAAACTGCTCATATCACAGCAGCCAGAAAGCAGAGATAGAAGACAAGTGCCAGGGAGAGAGTCATAACCCTCCAGCTAACACCCCCAGTGACCCACTAGGCACTGCTTTCTAAACAGCACTTTCAGCTCTAAACTCATCCGTGGATTAATCCACTGATAAGTATACCAACACCATGATCCAATCACCTTCCCAAAGCCCCATCTCTCAGTGTTTATGGCTTTGGGGAGACAGTACAGATCCAAACCACAGCAAGGGGCAACAGGGAAAAGAATCTGAATTTTGCACAGATACCAAATGATTCCCATGTTACAAAAAAATATTTTGCATAACAAAATTATTCATGTTTAATAAACCTTTCAAATCTCTAAGTACTACAGTCCTCTATGTGCTGCTGTATATGATTTGACAACACCACGCTGACTTCTCTCAGCATTTGCCAAAACCATACTCATAGCACAGGCAAGAGTCTGATTGCATTTGGGCATCTAGGGTTAGGTCAAGCTGCAGAGGGAGAATTGAAGACAAAAGAGGCATTTGTCCCTAAGCATTCTTATTATTTTTAAAGTACAGGTAGGCTACCATTTTATGTGAGCACCCATTAGTTGGGGAGGTGAGATGAGATAGTGGCTGAGGAGATAAAGGGTTGAGGGTAAGGAGACAAGTTAGTGGCTTGGAGCTTGTGTTGACTCCCCTCTCCTACAACTTTCAGCTGTGTCATTAACACACACTTCTGCTCAATAAATATTACTGAAATTAATGAATAACTTCACCTCTCTACATCCAGATTCTTTGTAAGATGGAGATAATGCCATTGGAAGGCAATCTACCAATGGTCTATAATCACTATGTATGCCTTAGAAGCAGACACATTACTTGTTCTGGAATCTTTCCAAACATGCTTGTATAGTGAAAAGTTTTAGAAGACAGACTTCTTAAAGGCAGATTTGCTTACTGTCCAGCATAATAAAGATAATGTCTCCCTCTGGGGCAAAAGTCAGGCAAGGTTATTTACTACAACATTAAAAGATAATGAGCTTTCTAAGCTCAGAGTTCTTTGATTGTAACGCACCACTTCATGCTCAGCATTCTCCTGGACCACTCCACACCACTCTCAGAGAACAGAGAACAAGTGAACTGATGTGAATGTGAAGCTAAAGCAACTTGCTGGCTGTGTGTAATAAAGAACTTTGACTCTGACCCAGGAGTCTCATATTGTCTACCAGCATTCACAAAACTGGATGGTAGAGTAAAATCTCAGCTCTTTACGATTCTTGATAATAACAGTCTCTATCTCAGAATTATTATGAAATTTAAATGAGTTAAAGCGTATAAAAAGGTCTGCAATGTTTGGTCCAAAATAAATATTCAATTAAAATTAACTTCTATTAGTATCTTGTATAATGAATGATCCTTTAATCTATTTATCTATCTATGTGTGTGTATATATATATATATATATATATATTCAAACAGCATTTGTTTATAAATACATTCACTCTAATCCCTCAACAAGAAATGTAACAGAAAAATGTGACTGATCTTAATGCTGTGGACAGACTCAAATATGAATGAAACTGACTTTGATAACATTACAGAAGCCATACAATCCACAGCTTAACTGGTTAAAACTTATAAAGACCTGGATTCTTTTCCTAGTCATTCCATCTATAAACTATAAGGTTGAGGGCAAACTACGCAGGGTTTTTTCTTCAAACTGTGGAACTTAAAGTTATTGACTCTTCACCTATTACAGTGAGGATTAAACAAGGTAGTAATTTGTAAAGAGTCTAAAACAATGCCTGGCACATGACATTTACCAAAGGCTGAGAATTATTTTATTCGAAGAACAACAATATCGAAAAAAAAAAAAGAGTTGTGATGAAATCTGTGTTTTCCAAAGTACCTTCACATTAGTTCTTTAATTCTCTCAATAATTTGGGGAGATACGCAGGAAAAATTTGAGCCCAACTTCATAGACATAGCTTTGCCAAGTTAAAAGACCTAGCAAATGGCAGACATTTTATTTTTAAACCTCCTCCCATGCAGACATCCCCAGAGACTATGGAAAGGTAAAGATCTGTCTGTGCTTTTGAGTACCGGCTCACATATGACCAGGAGCTGGAGAATGCATTTGGCTCAGTTCACCAGCCTTATGGGTTTATAGCTTTCACCCAAATGCAAACTTTTGGGGTGTGTGTCTGTGTGTGTGTGTGTGTGTGTGTGTGTGTGTGCATGCACGTGCATGCATGCATTTAGGTATTGCCAAAAGTAGATGGCTTTCTATTTTTAAAAAGAAAGGGGGGAAAGCACTTTGAAAGGAATTTAAATCAAGTTCTAAAGATTTCTTGGACATCAAATAACTCTTAGAGAACAACATTTTGATGAGTTAAGTATAAATGAATCAAAAACATATGGGCTAAATTTCCCTTGAAATACACAAGGGTCTAAAAATTAGGGGGGAAATGCATTGATAAAATACATTTGGGATTTTATTGAAACCAAAACATTTACAAAGCCATTACATATCCCGATGCACCCAACCTCAGCGTGCTCTCTTCTGCCAGCCACAGCCAGTCTTCACGGGCCTCCCCAATAACAGGCTGCCAAATATTCCCTTTCTTGCCAAAGAAAACACTGGACTCCAAGCCACCCCACAGCAGTTTGGATCCTGTCTTGCGTGCAGTTGATGAAACACCTTCAGCCCCAAATAGTGTGAACTCCAATTCTCCTGAATTGTAAGAAGCAGCCTTGATCAAATGCCTCTGTGTGCCCCATCACACTGAAGCCTTAATATCCAAAGGCTACCTAAACGACTTTGTAAGTGGCTATTAAATAAAGCTTCCAGTTTGCAGTCCTAAAGTTAGTAACCTACTTTCCAGTTTGTAAAATTAGCTAAAGATGAATGTAAAAGCTGGGGCATAGGCTGGCATAAGAGAATAGGCCTGCGATATATCACCAACTGTGCACACCCCAGCAGCGGATCCCAGCAAACTGGCAACGAGCATGTGATATTAACTGAAGCCCTTAATTTAAGGAAACGGAATCAACCAACTAGCAATTAACAAATTATTCTTAAACAGGCCTCGCTTAAAAATTAAGTTGAATTACCATTTTTCTATAACTCGTCAGGAAAACGCTGACTGGTACTTAAAGTAAACACAACTTAAGCAGATGGTGAGCTCTTGCAGAGCATGAAACCTATACTTAAATAAATCAGCATTGTCGGACTGGAGTGCTACATGGATACTCAGCAGAATTCATGGGCATCTCTGCAAGATTTGACGATGATTTACTGTCAGGTGGAGATGACAACTGAGAGCTCTAAGTTTTCCTGTTGGAATGCTTTCCACCCCTGAGACAGGTAAAGTCTACTGGAAGGAAGTGGTTTTCAACTGATATCCCAGAAGCATATCATACAAGGAAAGATGATCCGCTCCCACCTAAGTACAGACAAGTGTTTCTGTGCTGGTTTACTCACTCATTCATTAGTCCATTCAAGAAATATACACTAAGTGTTTACCAGGTGGCAAGCATTTTGCTAGCCCTGGGCATACAAAGCTGAATGATACATAGGCACAGAAATCACATAGGCACAAAAACAAAGAAATCATAATGCAGCTTACTAAATTCTGTTACAGAGATGCTTTAGAAATCACTTTGATAAGCCTAAGAAATGAAGAGCTAACTCCATTTGAGGAATTTGGGAAAATCTGTGCCTTTAGAGGTACCATCCCAGACACAGAGGTTAAGATACAGGTCCTGAAGCTTTAGGTTCATCATTTATTGGCTGTAACCTTGGGAAACCTACTTAACCTATCTGAGCAAGGTTCCACCTCTGCAAATGGGACTGACAATTAATTGATAATGGAAACTCCTTCAATATAATGAGTAAATGAATGGTACATAGTAAGTGCTATTAGCTTAAGTAGATATTGCAGGAAGAAATCTTGCTCATAGAGTACTCCAGTTAGCAGAATAGCATGTACGAAGGCAGGGAATTACTCAAGGTTCTGAAGTTTGCAAGAATGAGAAAAAAATTCAGTACAGTAGGTTCAGCAAAATACACACAGAGAGGTTATGTGTCAATTATGTCATATTATGACAAACCTTGTACATCAACCCAACGGGGTTAGGTTTATTCTATGGTAGTCGAGACCTAACAGTTTGATACAGTTAACTTTGGGTTTTTAGCTCATTCTGTTTTTGGTGTACATCCTGGAGTCAAGAAAATGGTGTGGACACAAAGCATTAGATGAAGGGTCTGCTTTTATATTTGATTTTTTAAAAAAATCACAGACAGCTAGACCTGACTGTGGTAAAGAACAGCAATGTAAATGTTGCTACTTTTGGTTGCTTACCAAGGATAACTGTGGGACATAGCAAAGCTCAGATACTCCCAATCCTTATCCTGTTCTCCAAGTCTTGGTGATTTCACTATTTGCCTGCCTTCCCACCCCACAAAATGTTGGACCTGGATTTCAAAATTCACTGTTGGGAGTACATTTGTAACTGCTCGATTTTATTAGTTTTAATGGTGTTCACAAATCACAGAATGTTAGAGGTAGAAGGGAATTTATGGCAATCGCTAAATCCAGTTGCTCCCCACTTGGGGGTCTCCGGATTCCTAGGAAGTCTGTGAAAGTAATAACAGAGATCAGCTCTATTTTCAGCATTTCCAAAAGCTTAGCATATATTGAAACAGTTGTTATTCAGAATAGAAAGCTTCACACGCCAAATAAAATGTCAACTTTCTTTGCCACTGGCTGCAATTATTTTGATGCAATACGGTGACATCAGTCATCTCATGTTTATCACAACTTCTTTATTGACAGTTATAAATGCCACTAATTTGAAAAGAAAATGAGTTCATTAAAATTTATCAAATAGAAAAAAATCGAATATACTCATCAAGTATGGTGGCACACGACTGCAATCCCAACACTCAGGAAGCTGAGGCAGAAGGATCACCACAAGTTCAAGGCCAACCTGAGCTACACAGTGAGTCCAAAGCCAGCGTGAATTACATAGTGAGTCCCTATCTCAAAAAAAAAATACATATATATATATATATATATATATATATATATATATATGAGAAAACAAAGTGGTCTCTGTTGTTGAAAAGTTGGGTATCTATGATATGTATCAGTATTTCAAGGTCATCTGTATGTTAAAGGAAACTCTGAACTTCAGCTCTCATGAAATGAATGAGTTAAGCAATCTCTACCTGCACATAAAATTCTATTGTATAATGTAAATGTGTCTCTTGATAGTAAAGTCTTTAGGCAGGATTCTTGAGCTTTGTCTCGCGAAGGCTCTCGTAAACACTTAAAGCACTGCATAAATGATGCATCACAATGCATCCCCACCACAAATGGTTCCTGAATAAAAGCTTTTTTGGATAACTAGAAAGCCTTATATATAGATGGATTACTACTGTTTTGCACATTCACCCTGAGCCTGAAAGTTATCAGTTTTTAATCTCATACATGTCCCTATTCTCTTTTCTATTTCAGAAGACTTAAATCTATAATTCCCCCAAATCATACAAAAAACAATAAAAATGTTAATACCCTTTGAGCAACTGCATTTGAGACATGAATGTCATGACACTGTTTATAGATACCAGGACTATATCTTTTAATATGTTTATTAATAATATGAACAGTAAAAGTAATATCAGATACAATTCCATTTAGTTAGATTATAGTACCAACTACACTTTGACTTTCCTGTTTTTAAGTGAGATGAACTGTGCTACTACTATACTTCTTAAAATTAGTAGTCACTAAAATTTGGTTTTTGTAGGTGATTTGTAAGATGCTTGGTAACAGATTAAACTGACGGGCATCTTTTACTGGTAGAAGGTGCAAGAAGGAAGATGTACGGAACAAGGACTTCAGTGCTATTTTTGCCACACACAGAGATTCATCCAAAGAAGATGTGGTCTGTTTTGGCAAGCTTAGCAAAACATGTGCACAGCAAAGTAATCCTGGCTACAAGGAAAGGAGGCACCCATGACAGAGGGCCATCCTGGCTCTGCTCAAATAACCAGATGATCTTGGATACAATCTTGAGGCCCTCCAAATTCCAGTTTCCTTGTCAGAACAGAGATAATAATTCCTACTAAATAAAACAATAAAAATGCTTAACATACAATAAATAGGCATCTGTTTTCTCAGTGTGCATAAACAGTAGTAAGAAATTCTGAAACTGCTTGACAGGGACCCCTCTACATTACTGCAGGTTGGGAGAGTACCTTCTGCCTGTCTGATAAGGCAGATGTTTTGAATAAGAGCTGAGTTCTCTGAGGGCTGTGGCATCAGAATAAAATCATTACTGTATTTCACCAAACCAAAGGCCTTTAATTCCCACTGTCTTAAAACTGGGAAAGGAAGAGTAGGAAAATTGATAATATATTCAACTTTAGGAATTTCATGTAACAGAAGAAGTGTAATCTGTTTCCCCAAGTGCCATGATATTGGTAATATGTCCTTAAATAACAACATCAAATGCTGTGAAAGACTGGGCTGGTCCCATGTATGAGAGGCAATAATAAATCCAAGTGGAATCTTCGAGAATCTCAGAGATCTTGCTCTACTTTGGAACCTAATCTTAAAAGTCAACATTTGATTATTTGCTAGCAAAAAAAAAAAAAAATGTCATGGAAATTCCACTTCATTAGGGAAAATGATAATTTCATCTAAGCAGAGGCAAATAACTTGCCATCACAAGTCTTGGAATCTTTCTTCCTGGCATGTCTGAAATAGTAGAATTCAGGACTAAAAAAGATCTAAATAGTTTCAAACTCCAGAAATCCACATTCTTCAGTTATTTTTGGCAACTCAAAGAAATAATACATCAGCAATAAAAACTGGCACCATTCCATGCACACTTCACAGATCAAGGAAAGGGGTGCACCCTCTGCTGTTTTCTAGAGAACACACAGGGAGGCTAAACATAAGCCAATAGATTGTTTACAGCCGAGGCCAAGGTCTCAGACATGTTTAAGAAATATCAGAAAACACAGGTGATGAAAGGCCATATGCATAAATGCACACGACACACGAGCTGCATAAGACCTCCCCAGCTTGAGGTGCAAGGGCAAGAAGCATTGATTTTTACTGGGGAGGACATATCAGGTTACAGGGATGCACACATTTAATTTTTATGAGCCTGAAAGCTCTCTCTCACACACACACACACACACACACACTTTGTGACACATTTATGAAAGCCAGTGTAGGGCCAATTTAAAATAAAACAAAGGGGAAAGGAACTTGATGTTATCAAAAGCTCTTTGAAAATAAATGATAATGACCACAAGCCACTCTGATATATTCCATGTAGCTTTTAATCTCCTGGTTAGAGAAATGCTAGACCCAAGTCACATCAGTGTCTTCTTTGTTTATATAAATACACTGAGATGAGATTGCTCACCCCTTTCTGATTTCTACAAAGAATGTTTTTTGCTTTTCAGGTAAATCCAAGGGTCACCAATCTCCTAGCTGTCAGCCTCAACCCAAGAACGAGGAGCAGCAGAAATGTGGTTTCATACCAGATCATCTTCTTCCAGCCAAATGTAATTTATAGCTGAGTGTTTGGTTCATCTGTCACACAAGAATTATATGACCCCGCCACTTACCCTGAAAATAAATATGTGCTCCTCATTCAGGTAAATGAGATCGTTTTAGAAATAAATTGACTCCACCATGAAAACTTGCCTTTTGCTCAGAAAATAAATGTTTGCATTTTTTCTCCTGATGAAAATGATGCAGTTGGCACTTAAATTTAAGAGGCTGGTTATATGCCCTTCATTCACACTAAAGCCAGCCCAGAAGAACCTGGAGGTCACTAGAGCTGAAAACATACAATAATAATTCTGCTAAATCAGTTCTCAGCTCATACAAAATCTCCGGGCAAAAATGAAATATACATCTCGACTGATAAGCATACACCTGGAAATCAAACAATCTTGCAGGATGACACTGAATTTTTACTAGGCCACACATAGCTCTTAACTATCCAGTCCCTCCTAGAGACTTCCCTTCCTTTGAGCTTCATGTCAGCCTTGTAAATTTAAAAAGGTATAGTTTTCCTGTTTATGGATCAGGAAGCTGAGCCAGCATGTATTTACGTAATAGTTATGTCCCAAAACCCACAACTAGTTGTCAGTTAAGGCAGAAAAAAAAATTCAGGTGGACTAAGTGATAATTTCAACAATGCTTCAATCTTTCTGATTTTAGGGGAATTACAACACATGGTCCCTAGCACATGCTCTAAAGAAATAAGCGAGACATTCATACACTAAATTAAACATCATCAACAACATCATTCAAGAAAACAATTGCCTAATGCTATATATAATTTTTTAACTATTGTCAACTCAGAGTCACATTAATTTCATGAATTTATGGGTTTACAAAAAATCTTAATAAAATATTTCATTTTCAAAGTTAAAACTGTACAATGAAGCCAGCACTACTGTTCAAAACATGTAATTTGTTAAATTGTTTATATCCATACAATTTTCCTGCTGAATATCTAGGTAAACTGTAATAGTCTCACATATAATTATTTGCCAGTAAACTAACCAACCCTGATTATGTGACTCATACTGAAACAAAAAGAAGTCAACATGTGTTTAAAAATCAACACTCTCATATGTTTAGTTATTTTATTATTGAGTTATAATGATCCCAAAATTTTTAAATCTATATATGTAGTTATTTATTGCCATCTTCTCTCTCTTCTTGGAACTCCAAAGTATTTCTAAATACTTTCAACAAATTTTCAAATTTCTATAGTCTTAAGAAATTCAACTAGTATGGGGTAAAATAAACATTCCAAAGACGCTCTGTAGATAATAGGCCAAAAAAACAGTCTTCACACATAACTGCAGCTGGGTGTTGAATTTTGGCATTTGATTAAAATTCTATAAAAGAAATGAAGAAATTAATGATCTAATCATTGTAATAATTAGTAATTATATTTTCAGTCTCTAAGAATAATTAATTAGTTGCATACCTTTGAGGTATTATTATCTCCATCATAAAATGAGGCAGCGGAGGTAGAGCTGAGATGAATGCTGTAGCCTCAGACCACGGGCAGAGGCACAGAGCAGGATGTCAGATACCTGGGATGCCTGAGCCCCTGGCCCCTTCACACACACTCTGTGAGCCAGGCTGGGGAAGGTCACTGCTTAAATGGCACAGGCAAAGAGCTGTCCTTTCCCTCTGTCAACTACTCCTCCCAGCTGGTGCCACTGACCCTCTTCAGCCTTCATGTGTGATTCTCTTCAGACACTGGTTTCCTTGGCAAGCTGCCATGGGAAAGTACAGTTGAGCGAAGTGAGATAAGTCAAAGTCCAGATCTTTTAAAATTTTTATCGCCATAGAAAGAAGCGGGAAATAGAAAATAGATCAGTAGAACAGAAGCTATAGTTAACAGAAGGGGCAGGGTTCTGAAAGTAACCTGTGTTTATATCTTTACAGGTGCATAAATAAGCCACTACCTCAGAAATTCAGAATCAAAATAATATTTTTTAAAAGCTTTTTATCCTTAAGGTTTTTGGTTATATTTGTGTTTCTAAATTAAAAGTAGATATCCTAGCTGGGCATGGTTGAGCACACCTGTGAGCCCAGAACTTGGGGAGGGGAATGCAGAGTTAACTTCAGCCTGGGCAACACAACAACTGAGCAAGACCTGGTCTCAAAATAAGAATTTTTTTAAAGGATGAAGGATGTAGGATTGTAGCACAATAATAAGGCCTTGGGCTCAAGGGTTCAATCTGCAGTATAGCCAAAAAACAAAAAAATAATAAAAAGGCTTCCATTCTTCCACTGTTAAAAAATAAAAGTAAATGTCCTAGAAAAAATATTAATGCCTGGAGAAAAATGCCCAAAGGTACAGACAAAAACACAATTCAAATTGCCAGAAAATAAGTGGAAATAATGTATACCATCCATTTTAATCAAATAAAAGCAAATTAAAACAAAGTTTGCAACAACATTGACAATTCTTTCTTTTTAAGGGAAATCCCCAAATTTTGGCTGGCAGGCAAGGGTGAGAGACACTATGGCACAGTCTCGCTATCAGTGAGGGCAGAGGTACAAGCTGTTTTGAAAGCAACTTAGCAAAATATATCAAAAGCTATTGTTGGGAAAAGTAAGAGATATAAGTTGATGGGTGATATGCAAGAAGGTTCATCACAATATTATTTATCACCAGAGAAAAATTCAAAATATATTATGAATTTAATTGTATGCAAAATTGTTTAAGTAAACTATGACAAATGGAAGATTATGCAGCCATTAAAATTATGTTTTCAAAAAATCATGACCTTGGGGGAATGTTCACAAAATTTTAAGTTGAAAAAACCCAAACATGAAACTACAAATACTCCGTGAAATAAAAGTACATGATAAGGGAGAATAAAGACATAGATTATATGAAGGCGATATATCAAAATCACCAACAGTTATTACTTTGAGGTAGATTTTTCTCTGTGTTTTTCAGTATTTCCTATGAGTATTTTTATATCAGAAAACAGTAAATTTCCCATTAAATTTTTAAACAAGAAAGAAAAAAATCCCCAAACTTGAGATACAATTGCTGTTTTTTTCACTGTTTGGTTCAAACCAGCTGATATTCATCTTGACTTAGGAACACATCAGCAAGTGGAGTGAGGAATTAGGATCAGTTCATGTTCAGTGATAGAATTTAAGAACATTCTTTTCCCAGTTATTCATTCAGGAAAGATAGATGTACTGTTGTTTCTTTGCAGAGTATTTTTCTCATAAGGTCAGCTTCAGGGGGAAATTTGGAGGAAAGAGCAGTTACCAAAACTACTATCTTGGAAATGGTGCCTCCTCATTTTAAAGCCCCAGGTGACCACTGTAAATCACCCATGTGCCTGCCAGCTTGCAAAAGAGCCCAGGAGTGCAGACAGGCAACAGCCATAAACGACACAACAAAAAAGCAATTGCTGCTCGTTTGAGAAAATATGCACAGAATATGCCAAAAAACTCCTACACTGGGTGTTTTTCTGAATGAATTTTTTCTATGTCCTGTCACATGAAACTAATGTAGTACTGGGAAGCCCGATGATAGGAGAGCCTCATTCCAAGTGTAACTACCACATTGCCCAAGCCACTGGCTGGTCAAAATACACAACATTTCAATCCATGTTAGACACATGGTATCATGATAACATCCCATTTTAAAGTTTCAGTGCTTGTTTCATCTGTGCCCAAATATGGCTTTTGGCTAGTAGGTTTTAGAATTTCTTTTTTTTTTTTTTTTTTTTTTTTTTTTTTGCGGCACCGGGGATTGAACTCACAACCTCGCGCCTGCCAGGGCAGGCGCTTAAGGCACTGAGCCAAACTCCCAGCCCTGATTTTTTGAGGCAGGGTCGCACTATGTAGCTCAGGCCGGCCTTACGCTCGTGCTGTAGCCCAAACCGGCCTCGAACTCACAACGCTCCGCCTACCTCAGCCTCCCGAGTGCTGGGATTAAAGGCGTGCGCCACCACGCCCGGCTTAGAATTTCTTTAAAAAAAAAAAAAAAAACATTTTAACGGCTTAGGGCATGCCTCAATGTACAACCACTTGCTTACTACGGGAAAGGCTCTGGGTTTTATAGCTTGAAAAAAAAAAAAAAAAAGTTTGCTTAACTATTATAATTAGAGTCATGAAAAGAAGAGAAGAGCAAAGAAAAATTTCATAGCTGTTTGCAGCTCCCCCCCAAAAAAAAAAATTCTGCAGTGACTGGTTATTATGTTTAGATTTAAATCTAAACACTTAATATAGCTCCCCATACGTCATACGACTAGATGCTTATCCAGGTCTTCAGTGTCACCTTGGAGCATTTGTCCCTTGTTCACTGTAGTCTAACCACACTGGTCTCTTTCCTTTTCCAAAACTACTGCAAACAACAAAAGCAAACCTAGACTCCTAGATTCCTCTATACCTTGAATGTTCTTCCTCTTAATCTTCAAGTAATTAGATTAGCTTTCTTTCCAGAGTGCCCAAAAGAAATGGAGTGAATGAATGAGATATCAACCTGAGTTTGTAAATTAACACATTTTTCAGTTTGCTGTTCTTAGGAAAAAAACTGACCAGTTGTTTTCTTCCCATATGTGAACGATACCTTACAAATGCTTTCTTTTTAAGTAGAGAGATTGTAAACATCCAAGCAATAGCCAGTGCTGCAAGCGAAAAATGAATTAGGATTCTTTATTGCTTACAACTCAAAATCTAAAAAATTTAACCCCTTCTAACTGTTGTGTCATAGGAAACATTAGTGATTACTTCACTTACTAATGCTATAACTAGCATTAACTCACAGTGTTGTTTACAGGCAGTCTGAGATAGCCCCTAGTGATCCTCATTGTATACTATCCTTCCCTTGACCCAGTGAGTTGCTTCTAATGAACAGTGTATGGCAAATGGGGTGAAATGTCACTTCTGAGATTTGACTACAAAGAACAATTGAGACTTCCTACCCTCACTTCTTTTTCTTGAAGCCCTTGCTTACTCTTGGGGAAGCCTGCTGCCATGCTGTGAGCCTCCAGTAATAAAGAAAAAAATGTCTTAGGCCAACAGCCAATAAGGACCTGAAGTATGCCAAGAGCCATGTAAGTGAACTTGGATCATCGGAGGCCTGCAATAGCCATGTGACTTTGGAAACAGATCTTCCCCGAGCTGAGACTTGAGATGACTTACAGTTCTAGCAGGCATCTGGAGCATGATACTGTTAGAGACCCTGATCAAAGGACCCAAGTAAGCCACACCTAGATTCATGACCCACAGGAACTCAGACAGTAATAGTGCCTGTGGGTAGGCAAGAAATAATGTTATACTGTCTATAACCCAGACTATGTACTTGACTTTTTTCCTTTCATTAGGATTACAGTAAAAGGAAATGTAACTTCCTAAGTAAGAAGCAAAATATTAGGTAGAATGGGAAGATATTCAGAATAAGAAATTATTATTTAGAATCTATTTCCAAAGGGAATGATAGTTGTATTTGATACATCAATCAATCAATCAATCAACAAATCTTCTCTCTCTCTACATACATGTATAATGCACACATATGTTTTCATGAAACCAGTTTATGTGTTTCTCAAACAATATAACCTTTGAAAGGTTCCTTGAGCTTTTTAAATGACAGTAGGGAAATAGTTTCCTAATTTAATCCTGTTTTTCATACAGCTGTACTCTGCCAAAGACAGAGGCTCTGAATTCTTTGTAAGCTAACAATCTTTGCTTGGTAAATTAAATATATTCCCTGGGTATCAGTTCTTACAATCACTCAGGATGGAACTGGATGCAACAGACCTTTCTAAGAATCACAAAGGAGATCCTCAGTCAACTCAGATACCCTCATCCCACACAATACCCCACAAATCCCCTGCCAGGCCTGACCTCAATGGCCCTGGTAAGGTGACAAGTAGCAACAGGTCTTGTCAAAGGTCATTATAAAATAATAGATGTCATAGAGATGTCCTCAGAAATGCAACAGAATTGCTCATAAGGAAACACAAGGTGGAGGATTTGGATTAGGAAGTGTATATAATTCTTAAATTTTGTTTCAAAGTATCTCAATCAAGTGATTATTTGATCTTGAATCAAAGTCTAGTCCCACTTCACGCAATACCTAATAAATAAGTATTTGTTCACAAAGGCATGTGAAGCCTTTAAATAATTATTGGTCACATTTTAGGAAGATAAGAAAACAGGTATGATTATTCTTAGAACTGCATGATTGCAAATAAAGGGAGTGCAAAATATCATACATGAAGTAATGTATTAGTAAGTCATCCATTCATTCACTGAAAGGTCTGCAGTGTGACACAATCAGATGCAGGGAAAATGGTGATGAGCAAAATATGTTTGACCCCTGACATTTCAGAGTTCAGTCTACTAGGATATGTGAGTTTTAAATTTAAACAAATTACAAATCACAGGAGAACATAACCCCAACAATTGATATAGTGCTCTGAAGAAAAAATTCAGTAGCAGTGGTATATAAATTAGAACTAATTTAGATTCAGACTCAGAAAACATGAGAGTGCTTAGGCAGGAATGGTCTCAGCAGGACCACAGATTCAAGGGCCTTGTAGCTAAGAAGGGATTGAGCTTCCAAGGATCTGCATTCTAGTGCTCAGGAAACTGAGAAAGGTTTGTGTTGCTATATGAGGTTAGGATATATGATAGCGAAGACCACAGCTCTAATTCTAGCTACACATGCAGCCCCAGCCCCTTCCTTAAACTCAGAGTCAGTGTCTCACTGTATGCTTAACATTTCATTGGGCACCCTCAGCATCTCCAAGCCCCAGAATGAACTCCTGGTCCCCACCAGCCTGTTTCACTGCCATCTTCCCCTTCTCCACTGATGCTGATTCCATCCTTCCTTCCAGTGTCTTGGTAGAAGACCTTACGACTATCTTCCCTGACTCCTTGCTTACTTTCACACTCAACTCATCAGCAAGTCTTGTCAGTTTTGGCTTGAAAATCAGTCAAAATGCAAAACTCCTTGGCACCCCCCACTACCATTACGTCCACTCCACCACCACCCACCATGCTGCTTTGCAGTCTGCTCTTCTACCACAAGAGAGGTCTTTCTAAGCCATGAAGCCTTTACTCAAAATGATCCAGGAGCTTCTAAAGTGCACAATATGGTCTATGGGTCCCTAATGCCTGGCCATGGTTCCCCTTGCTGTCCCCACATTTGCTCCTTGCCCTTCCTCAAACACATCATCAAACAGCCCAGGGCCTTTAAACTAGCAGCTCCTTGCTTAGGACACTTTAGCCAGATCTTTCTAGGAATTTACCCTCCCTACAGCAGTCCACTACATACTCTTGTGTTACCTTATCAGAAAAGTCTTCCTGGACCACCTCATCAGAAAAATGAAAGGACATACCTTATCACTTACCTTGTTTTGACTTTCACCTTGGCACTAGCTACTCCAATGTACTTTGTCTATTTAGCTAATGACATAGAGATTCCTTCTGTCTGGTTCACTGCCATCTCCTCAGAGCCTGGAAGAATTCTAAGTAAAGCTCCACTTTTAACTATATTCTTTATTGGGTTGCCACATGGTTATCTCCAGAAATCCTCCCATAATAAAAATATAAATTCCCCAAAAAGAAAGAAAATTGAGTATGAACTTACTACTGAGATAGAAGCTCTGGAGAAGTAGTGGAAAGAAAGAAAAGCCCAGCCAGAAGGGCAGAGTCTGTGGTAGACAAGTCTGTCTTTGGCCCCTGAGTCACCGAGACAGGCACTGTGATGGATCAGAGTGTGCTGAGAGGAGGAGGGGCAGAACTAGAGGCATAAAAGTATGAGGAACATAAGACCAATTTCATCTCTATCAAAATGTTGCCTAAACTCAATCCCAGAAGATTTCTTAACCGGCATAAGGGGAAGGAGATGAGTATCTTCAGAACATGTACTTTCCTTGCCAAAAGACTGATCATGTGTTTTTTACAATCATTTAAAAAATCCACAGCAAACTAAAAGTCAAACAATAGGGGATGTTAAGAAATTATGGCATGGAAACTCGAAGGAACATTATGCATAATCATAGTTTTGAGAACTGTAGCAACATGAAAAATGTCTATGGTATAGTTTTAAGGGCAGAAACCAGAACTTCAAAATGTGTCAATGCTGTGATTAAACCTATTCAAAAACTAAGTTCACCTCTGGGCATGAACTGTGAAAATGAATTATCAGTGATTCCCTAGGGCTGTGAAAGTCTGATTTACCATTCCACATCCATTTTTTGATTTCTAAAATATTGTGACAATAATCTCTTTAACTACAAAGTTTTAAAAAATAAAGTGGTTCCGAAGGAAGGGAACTCTGTTGATAAATCTAAAGAATTTCTCTGGGTCAGTCCACCCAAGAACACTCTTCAGGCATTGAACAAGTGTGCAAGAGACCCTTTAATAAATTCCCCAAGCATGAATTAACCATGATACTCTCTGCTCTGTGTAACCACCTACTACATGCAAGTTTCTATGAGAAAAAGCAAAGCTTGGCAAGATTCAGCTCTTGCTATTATAGCACTTATAATTCACGAGAGAGAATTTACAGTAAACACGAAAATAGGCACACTCAGATAACTTTCTATTAGAATAATTATAGGAAAATAGTAACTAAGCACTACAGAATTAATTTTTGCATTCAGTTTGTTTTTAGAGATCAGCAGATGATGGCTGAGCAGGTCCTTGGTGAGGAATATTTCCCTGGGAAGATGTTCCAGAAAAGAGGAAAGTCTGAACACAGTGGAGAGGCACTTGACACACACCAGACTGTATTGTAGATCTGGCTTAAATACAGAAAAAATCCTATAGGGAACCAGCTAAGGCTTCCCTGCTTAAAACAGGGTCCAGCAAAGGCTTTACCAGGGAAATGAGACGTGCAGAGCCATAGAGTGGAAATTCACTTGGTATCCAGAATGGAAATAGTTTGAGTTCAGGGACTAAACAAATCTGTCCCAAACCCATTTACTGGATCAATCCTGTAACTGCTGAGGCTCACTCTCCTTATCCCTCAAAAGGGTTAGTTTTGGCTCCATAACAGGTTTGTTATAAAGATTGACATAAACAAGAAAGTTGGTAGAAGGACAAAAATCAAAGGGCATTGCTGAAGTTGGAGTCCAAAAGTTTTAGCAATGACTCACATGACATTGAGGGAAAGACAATGTCAGTGATAGTCATGAACTTCAAGCTGGGGGCCTGAAGAACAACAGTGGCCCCACACAAAAAGGAGGAATACTAGAGGATTGATTTGTACCCGAGCATTTGAAACTTGAGGGATAGGAGCAGTTTACCTGGGACGAATGTCAAAACGCAGTAGGATGCTGAGAGAAAGATGTGGGCTGAACACATATGACACATTTTATGCAAGATTCTTAGTTGCTTACTCCTGTTACTGAAGTCTGCAACGTAACTATCAACCTCTCTCCACAGCTCACCTGGTTACATGCACCTCAAATATTCAAAGAAGTTGTTGGATCGAAATATCCTTTGGGGCATATATTCCAACTGAATCTAGCATCTTGCATGATATTTTCCTCCATGGTACATTATTTTTTTAACAATCTTGTTGAGTATAATTCATATACCATATAATTCGCTTATTCAAACTGTTTAATCCACTGGCCTTGCACTCTCCACAAATATGGGCTATGATCACCACAATCAACTTCAGAATATTTTTGTCAGCCTCTCTGTGAGGTGTAATCAAAAATATGATAAATGTTGCTGCTAAGGACTGTTCCAACAGAAAGTCAGACTCATTAACACATTACAGTGTGCTCTCACCCGCCTCATTCACAATATCTGGCACCATGCAACTTCCAGCTCTTCCCAAAAGTCAAAATGACCATGAAAATTGATTTTTAATCAACTAAGGATACTGAGGCAGCAAACAACAATACAACTAAAGACCCTCACAAAACAGGGCTGCTTCAGAAAGTGGTGTGAATGATTGGATGAATGTCTGAAGGTAGTTGAAGTATTCTGAGGGGGATTAAAGGCAGTGTGTATTTTATCCTAGTAAACATTTTATTTAAACATTCACTGACATTTTCAATCACACCTCAAATACATGCACGCATGTGCATACACACACACACACACACACACACACACACCTATTTTTTGTTTTGCTTATCCACTAATCAGCCGATGGATATTGGGTTGTTTCTGCTTTTTGGCCATTAGAGATAACCCTGATATGGACAGTCATGTACAGGGTTTTGTTTGGTATATGTGTTAATTCCTGTTGAGTATATAGTGAGGAGTAAACTATTGCCTCCTGAGGTTTATGCTTAACTTTCTGAGGAACTGCCACACTGTTTTACAAAGTGACTGTACCATTTGACAATTCTAACGGTAATGTATGAGACTCCAATTTTTCCACATCCTTGTCAATATTTCTTACTGTCATTTTATTATGGTCATCCTAGTGGGTATGAAGTGGTAGCTTACTGTGGTTTTTGTTTACAGTACCCTGATATGTAGTGATGTTAAACATCTTTTCATGTCATTTTGGCCATTTCTCTGGAAAACTGTCTAGCAAGATCTGCCTACTGTGTGTGTGTGTGTGGGGGGTATTTTAGCAGGGATTGAACCCAGAACCTCACACATGCTAGACAAGCACTCTACCAATGAGCTATATCCCCAGTTCTTGCTCATTTCAATTGGGTTATTTTACTTTTACTTTGATGTGCTTTTAAAATGCAGATTCATTGGGAAGGCATTACCCTGGATTGAACACAGGGCCTTTGCAAATCCCTATCCCTTATCAAATTTTTTTTTTAATTTTGAGACAGGGTCTCACTAAATCATGTAGTTGCCCAGGATGAGACTGAACTTGTGATCCTCCTGTCTCAGCTCTCAGAGAGCTGGGATTAGAGATGTGCAACATAGCACCCTGTTTAAAGTGCAGAATTTTATCTCAGTTGTTTTTATTGCAGAAAATACAAGTAGTATATAGGCATAACCTGTCTATCAACAATTGGAAAATCAGATTTTTTTTTCTCACACTGAAATAGCTACAGTCGATATGGTATACATTTGTGCTTATGAGAACTGGTGTTTTTTGTCCAGTCAGTAAGTATCAGCATATCAAAACAATAATTGTAATGCACACCAGGGTGACAAATTATACTTGAATTTAATTCTTCATTCTCAGGTAAAAAATTGATGCTATTTTTTTTTTTTTGTACTGGGACTCAAACTCAGGACCTTGCACTTGCAGGGAGGCACTTATGCCACTGAGTTATACCCCCAGCCCTCATGTTGCCCTTTTTGCATTGCTCTTTCATGAACCCTAGAGACAAATTCAAGGCCAAGCAAAGGACACATTAGCGGAGTGCAGTGTGTTTTATCCATTTTTATATATTATTATCTTACTATGTTTTTCTGGCTTTGTCTTTAATTTTTAATATGTAAATCCTCACCTCTGGAAACCTGTTCCTAGTTTTCCTGGGGGTCTAGGGTGGTTTACATTAAGTATGTGATCTAAAGTATAGGGTTACAATCCATACTACTTCCAATCTGCCAGTTCCCATGGGGTCCAGGCCCTAGATGCTGCCTTCTTGAGAGGTACACCTGCTACTATGGGTTGAATTGTGTCACCCCAAAAGAAATATTGCTAGAGTTCAAACAACCTGTGCCTCAGAACGTGACTTTATTAGTAAATAAGGTATTGATAGAAGTAATCAAATTGAGTAAGATCATGAGGGGGACACCGTATAACTCGGTGTCCTTCTGAAAAGAGTAAGTTTGGAGGCATTCACAGAATGAAGAGAATGCGCATACATGGAAAAGATGGTCACCTATCAGCCAAGTGGAGAGGCCTGGAACAGATTCTCCCTTTCAACCTTCAGAAGGAAACAAGCTTGCTTAGGTTTTTGACTTTTAGCCTCCATAACTGGTGGACCCATTTATGCCACTTTGTTATAGCAGCCCCAGCACACTGGAAAGTCCTCTGAGGGCCAGAGTTGTGGGCAGCTTGTAGGGGGTTTACCTCTCTCCCCATGGGTATGACTTTCTGATTGAAATTATTAAAGCTGCATTTCCAGGCAGCCCAATGAATGCCCCACAACTTTGTGCGTGTGTATGTGTGCGTGCATGCGACACTGGGGATTAAACCCGGGGCTTTGCACTGAGTATACCCCAACCCCTCCTTCCTCTTTTGACAGCACATGGCTGAATTTCTCAGGTTTGCCTTGAACTTGTTATCATCCTACCTCAGCATCTGAGTAACTGAGATTACAGGTGTGCACCAACACACCTGGCTGTACTTCACTTTTAGTCATGGTTGCACTCCGAGTTTTTGTCCAAAGACTCTAACACAAGTCCCTAGAGCACTGGGCCAGAGCTTCTCCCTTTCTCTACCACCACAAAGAATATTTTCTACCTTCATTATTGGGTCAGACTTACACTGGTTCCATCTTAACCTCAAATGAGTAGCCCCTTCTCCCTTTCCCTCCTCCTCTAGCCAATCAATCCCTGGTCATACTGAGTCTACTTCCGACCCGGCTTACGAATCTGGCTTCATTGTATTCCAAACCTTCACCACTCTTACCTAGAGCACAGCAGCCCCAGAACTTAGTTATCTGCTTCCAGACTAACTCCCCCACACCACTGAACTGAAGTGATTTATTTGGTGTTTCTGCTCACGATAACTTCTGTGAGGTAAAGGAGTGTGCTTCTTTGCAATCATCTTCACTAGGACCTGGCACAAAACATGTTCAGAAAGAGTCTAGTGAAGGAATGGAGGGAGGAAGAGGGTTCTCAGTACTTTATGCAAACATATTTCAACAGGTACTTCCTCCACCCACCAAGTCCATTACACAGAGAAACTTCAAGCAGGGCTCTGATATTTTGATAGAAAGAGAGCTTCTTGGTTTATGTATGATTGCTAACACTTAGTAACAAAAAAAACCAACCTAAATTCCATAAGGAGGCAGAGCAGAAGGATGAGGAGAAGCTTGAGAAAAGAAAGAGGGAAGAATACCTGAATTCTAGTAATATGTCTGGCAGTCACAGTGATACTATGGTGTTCAAACACCAAAAATTTTGAGAACTAAGCATATTTTTCCCATAAAAAATAACAGAAAGCCAAATAATTGATTCTAAGGCTCCAAAATTACACTTATAAATTCATTTTTCCAGAAATCACAATGATTTCTTTCATTCTACCATGGTTCTCACAGTTTCCCTTTTAGCTTTACTACTAATATCACTAACTTTCTTTGGAGCCATGGGTGTAATATTATGCAAAAAAAGTGAGGAAAAAGGCACAATGGTGAATGTTTTAATGCACTAACATAAGCACTGCATGTTATCTGGGCTAGAGCGGAGCTTACACTGAAGTGTTGCCCTTTGTGTTTCCAGCAGGACATGACACACGTAGTCAGGGTTTGAAAGGGAGTAGATTTAATACAGGACACGTAATTTATAGGATTATTTTATACACCCAAAAAATCAAATGTAGAGGGGTATAAGAGTTCTGTCCACATGCTGAGGACCTGAATTCCATGACAATATCCTAAATGAGTCCAATTGAAGACCTACAGCGCGTGGCAGTGTCCTCCATGAGTTCAGCTGGAGGCCTAGAGCCCACGACAATGTCTCATACAAGTCTGTACCAAGGATCTGCACTGCAAAGGCCCAAAGGCCTGTGGTGGAAGCTAGAAAGTCTGCACCAGCAGGATGAAGGATCTGTGCCAGCAGGCTGAGGGATCTGCACTGGAGCCAGGAAGTGAGCTCAAGGTAAGGACCAGAGCTCCCCCAAAGAGAACTGCAGCCATCCTCAGTGACAGCACTGATAAGAACTCCTGATAAGCTCCCCCACTGATTAGAACATCTGAGTTCATATCAGGAAAACCAGTGTGAAAAGCTTCCCCAGAAGAATCAACAGCACACCGTCTTCCCCTCCAGTTCTGCTTTTATGCTGTTAACAACAATCCTCAGGTGGGCCTTCCACACCCAGAACCCTGCTGACTCAGTTCAGCTGGCTCAGTTCAGCTGATTCAGTTACAAGTTGACCATTAGTTAATCCACCACAACATGTAACTCACTCTCAAACCTCTGCAGGTTCTTTTTCAAGTCAGAGTTCAATTTGACTATCAAGCCAAGTTAGGAACACCAGGCAGATTTTTTTCTTTTTTTTTCAAGCTACGCTGTTCCTGGAAAGCTCATGCTTGGAGCCATTTGACAACCAAGGTATCACTGTACTGGGACTCTGCACATCACTTAAACCTTATGAGTCTTGGTTTTTTATACATCAAATGCAGATAATACCTGTCCTACAATCTTTCACTGCCTTGTTGTGTCACACTAGTAAGACAGTATATATGAAATTACTTTGAAAATCATAAACAAGGCATGGCAACTCATGCCTGTGATCCTAGTACTCTGAGAAGCTGAGGCAGGAGAATCATGAGTTAGAACCCAGCCTGAGCAGTTTAAGAAGACCCCATCTCAAACTGAAAATAGGAAAAGGGCTGAGAATATAGCTCAGCAAGAAGGCTCTGGAAGGGCCAGGAGTTTGGCTCAGTGGCTTAAGTACCTGTCTGACTGGCACAAGGTTGTGGGCTCGATCCCTGGTGCCACAAAAAAAAAAAAAAAAAAAGGCTCTGGGTTCAATATTCTGTGCAGAGGGAAAAAAATCCTAAAAATGTAGGATGTTAGCAGTCACTGGGTGTCTACAATAGGTTCTTAAGCAAACAAGCAGTTACTCTCACAGAGAAACACAAATGACAATCCAACTAATCTTAAAAGTCATTCCTAACTATACATTAGCCTATGTTTAGTAACTCCTTTACTTTTTTTAGCTTAATACAGTTAAGATCTCTTACCTACTCCAATGTTCAAGTCTCTTACATAAAACAGCATAGTATTTGTGTAAAGTCTAGGAACATACCCATGTGCTTTGAACTATCTTTAGATAGCTTACAATACCTAATACTACGTAAATGCTATGCAAGTAGTTGTTACATTGTTGTTAACTTGCCATCACTGTGACAAAGTACTGCATCTGAGATAAACAACTAGAAAGGAAAAAGTCTTTATTCTTGCTCAAGATTTCAGAAAAATTCATTCCATGTTCAACTAACTCTGGCTCCATCATTTCCAGGGCTCTGTCCAGGCAGAATATCATGGCGGGAGCATGGGGGAGCAAGGTTGCTCATTCCACAGTGCAGAAGGCAAGAGGAAAGAAGCAGCTGGGGTCTCAATATCCTCTTCAAGCCACACTCCCAGCGATGTCACTTCCTCACTTTAGGTCCCACATTCTAAAAGTTCCTGCCAAACCCCAAGAGCACCATCAGCTGAGGACCAAGGCTTCAACATACAGATTTTAAGGAACATTTAAGATCTAAACCATAACTGTATTGTTTAAAGAGTTACAACAAGCAAACTAAAACTACATGTAACGACAAGAAAAAGAAATGTACAGTATTTTTTGGTCAAATATTTTCGATCTACCCAGGTTTGGTTGAATCCATAGACATGAAAGTCACAGTTAAGGAGGGTCATCTGTACATGTGATATATTTGCAAACTCAAGTTGATTGATTCACATGAAACTGCCCGTAGCTGACCATGGCAATTTCAGTTTAGGGTGATGTAGCAATGGAATGCATCTCAAGAATCTCTGAACTGAGAAGTTTTTCACTTTGGAGTCCATGGCTTTTGGACCCAAAAATCTTCTCAAGACCATGTACCGATATGCATTTTTCTGAAACTTTTCCTAGCTTTCACTCAATTTTTTGTTTGTTTGTTTCTTGTTTTGTTTCTCTTTGTAGAATTAGGGATTGAACCCAGGGCTTTAGCACTGAGGCATATTCCCAGTCCGATTTTTTAATTTAATTTTAATTTATTTTATTTTTCAGACAAGGTCTTGCTAGTTCACTAAGTTTCCCAGGCTGAGCTCCAGTTCGCCATCCTCCTGCCTCAGCCTCCTAAGATATTGGGATCACAGGCTGTGCCACCATATCCACCTTATTGTTTAAAAGATCTATGAGCCAAAAATGCAAAGAACAACTGGCTCAGCCTCCTTCACACTGCATCTAGAAACACTGCTTGTAACCATTCTGATGACCCATGGCCAGAGGCCAGAGAGGTCACTGACTTCTAAGATACTCCATTCCATTGATGTCTCAGGCTACTTGTTTCAAAATTCATCTTTTCAGAGCCAAAATGACAAACACAGCAAACGCCACCTACTATACAGCAAATCTCTTCCCTTTTCCAACTTTCAGCTTTCCCCTGAAGTCAGAAAATAGTATTCTTTTTGTCCACAAAATGAGTCTGAGCCTTCTCCTTTCCAAGTCAAATTGCTCCAGTTTCCTTCACCATTCCACCTAAGATCTGCTCCCAAAAGTTTCAATTCCCAGACTGCATTCTGTAAACAACTTCTCACTGGTCAATGTCACTGCAAAATATGAGTTTGTGTTCCCTCACATAACCTGCAAGACCACAATACCTGACTTTTGTCAACAATTTCTGTTGAATATATTTCTGTACTAAGAAAATAAGGTAAATCCAAATAGAAATTGTGTTTTCAAATTAAATGATACAGTTCTCTATACAGAGGGCCCACTCAGATCCATCAGTCTCCAGAAGAGATATTCAGAATTGTGTGCCTAGTCCTTGATGTCCCTAGGTTATCCTATGTGTCAGAATCATGTCACACACACATGCATGTGCACACACATGCACACGCACGCACACGCACTGGAACAAATGGTCTGTGCATTCTATTTCCCCACTAGAGAATGGGTATAAGCAAACTTTATTCCTCTTTTTCATAACTCTGATAAAATATATGTAACATAAAACTTACCGTCTTTTCTATTTTTAAGTGTATGCATTGTCAAACGCATTCACAATTGTATAACCAATCTTAAAATCTGCTATTTTTTAACATAAGCATTAAGCAACTAAAACTATGTTAAAAAAAATATAAGAACTCCTAGAGTTCCTAAAATACATATTCAATATTAAATAAAAATAAGCCATCCACATAATTCACTGTCATGGCCTTCCTTTTAAAGATACAAATTTTTACGATTTTAGAAATTTTCTTCCTGGAAAGAATAATAACAAACCTTGGGTTAAAGGGTTAACCTGTTTTAAGAATGTCCCTTCCAAAGATCATAGTAACTAATTATGTGTAATTTTTTCTCCCTGATTTTTGTGTTTCTGAAGCACATGAAAAATAATAATTGTCCTTCTTTGTCAGGGCTGCCTCTATCTAATCAGCAGGCACCAGTGTTTTGCTTTGGTTTTTTAATGTTTTGAATGGTTTGGAGATTAGCATGGGTATTTAGTAAAAAGTGCAATTTCAAATTACACACTGCTTCAGGGTGCCAAAACACTGTGCACCGTCATCCCTGATGACGTGCACACAGCGCAGCACTAAGAATGGTGGTTGTTAGTCATCTGGCTTTGCAAAATTGGAAGATGAAATTGTAAACAATGTGTGCTTACACAGGCCTCATTAGAAAAAAAAAGAGTGCCTTAAATATGGTTCCAATTTTTGTTAATCTAGAAATATCTTTTAATCAACAATAAGCACCTAAATCAATGTTACAAAGAGGACCTTGCCCAAAATAAGATTAAAATTTATCCATGGGCATCCTAAAAGGAAGATAAGCCTATTTACAAGCATATGCCCTAGTAAAATTCTGGTCCTCATTGACCAAGGTTTTTATTTATATAAATATCCATATAAAAGCATAACCATGTATACCTGGAAATATTAAAATTGCTTCAATTTTAACATAATGCACAGAAAAAGATACAAAGTAATTGCTCCTTGGCATTGCTCATAACTGCACTATTAATCATGGCCTGTATCTCATCCAGAGAAGATGTAGGCATAGAGAAACTACAATGGCTAAATCCAACATACCATCATGATTAGGACAAAACAAAAGCCAAATCTCAAAAGCAGATAGCCCAAGATCGAGTGTGAAAACAGCACAATGACATAGCGAGAGATAAAACATTTTATTAAGATCTTTCAGAAGTTAGGCCATAGTCTGTCTTGCTCAATGAATGAATACCGAAAACCCTTTACCAACAATCCCCAAAACAGATGAGCAATTTACATCATTAATCTCAATGTCTCTCCACACAGTCTTCTAACAGTCAATCACAAAGTAGCCTGAGAGAAAGTTTCCCTAGATACCACCAAAAAAACAGGTTTGCAACAGATCTCCGTGAAACTTTTAGAAAATAGATCTCATGTTGAGAAGTTAGTATACCCTTACGTATTTGTTAAACAGTGCAGGTACAAGTAGCCTGAAGCTGAGGAGGAAGAGCTATTAGCAAAGAAATCATTTAAGGGCAAAGAATGCACGGGAAAGCATCAAAAAAGAGTATTTTTTTAATAAAGACGGAGACGAGTGTAGTAGCACATACAATCAGAAAGTCCCCACCTGTAAGCCATCCAGGGTAGTGCTTGTATTTAGGTTACCTGGCTCTAATAAATATAAACTCCTCACACCGATAGCCCATCTAATCAATGAGAAAGATGACTAGCCTTATCAATTCCTCAGTTTCTCCATCAAGAAAAACGGGAATTACAGTTAAGAGTTAGTACATGAAAGTTAAAATTCTTCCAACGAACAGAAGTACAGGAAACACAAATATTATCACCACAAAATATAGAAAAACATATAATTTTGTATCTAAAACTGGTTAAAAGTCATGATTTAAAATCATGTGGTCAAACAGACACATATTTGGAAATAGATGGCTCTGCAGGGGATAAGGAGGGAAGATCAGGGTGAAATGACTCATGAATTCAGGAACGCAGAGGTTCTTAGCAGCATGAAGTCACAAGGGACTAACAACAAGGTATCTCCTTCCCTAGACAAGCAGTGCTGCTTGTGGACTCTACAGAAAGATGCTCAGCTCAAAGGATTTGGAAAAAAATACGTGCATATAATTTACATTCTATATATAGAATAATTAGTTATATACATAATTTATATTCTATACATAGAATAATTATAACCTGTTGGGGTGGCACATGCCTATAATCCCAGAACTGGAGACTAAGGCAGGAGGTTTGCAAGTTTGAGATCCACCTGGACTACAGAGTGAGAACCTGTCTCAAAAAAAACAAGAAGTTTAAGAAAGAAAAGGTGATTAGTAGTATGAGTATCTTCAGTCTGAGGGGAGGTATAGCTAACATCTTCACCGGAGCAAGTTTGGTCTTAGACAATGACACAAAACTTGAAGAGAAGAAGCGCCACAGGATCTAGATGTTTCCAGTGGAGTAAAATTTTCCCTCTGAAAACAGCTAAAGGCAAATAGTGCTGGGGCAAAGAAGCATGCCAGCAAAAACCTGAAATGTGGGGACCTTGACCTTTTCCCAGATGGAGGATTTCCGTATGATTATATGTAAATAAAATCCTAAATTAAGGCTTCTAGGGAAAGAGAATATTTCAAACACCCATGTTTGAAACATATACAAAACAGAGCTCATATCCGGTACAAAGAGTTATCTTCTAAACTGCTCATTCTGTAAATTTTAAGTTTTATTCATTATATTTTTCTAAATATGTTTTGTTGGGTGCAGCATGCCTAAAATAAGTGTTAGCTGCCCTTGAACTCTAAATGAATGCTTTACTTCAATCCCTTTCCTTAAATAGAATCACAGAATATTAGAGAAGATTCCTTAGAGCGCAGTTAGAACTGCGGCTCTGAACCTCTGCTGCACATTAGAGTCTCTTGTGGAAATTTTTAAAAAAATACAGAGGCCCAGGCTCCCACCCCAAACCAATTAAATCAGAATGTCCTGGAGGAGGGGTGGCAGTGTTTTTTATGAGCTCCACAGGTGGTTCCATTGGGCTGCCAGGATTAAGAACCATGATACAGACTTGCATTGTCTGGTGCCATAGTTGCTGGTCACACGTGGCTGCTGAGCACTTTGAAATGTGGGTAGCCTACATTAAGCTAGCTGTCGGGGTAAAATACACACTAGATTTCAAAGGTTTAGTACCAAAAGGAAGGAGGGGGAAGGGAAAATATCTCATCAGCATTTTAATATTGATTGTATGTTGAAACGATAATATTTTGGATGAGCTGGGTTAAACAGAATGTTATTAAAGTGAATTTTACATGTTTGTTTTTAATCTTTGTAATGTGGCTACCTGAACATTTAAAATTACATATGTGACTCCCACTGTGAGGCAGTACTGACCAAGACAATATTCTTATCACAAATGAGGACAAGGCAGAAATGCTTGAGGAGTTCAAGGCAACACTTTGAGGAGTCCTTCCAGCCTAAGATTCTGCCTCTTCCCATAAACCACAATGCCGCAGAACCACAGTTGGCAGAACCCATGATATTATCAGCTGGACTGCAGACTTTCTCTATTTTGTCTAATGATTTCTTCCAAGATTTGATATTAAAATCTATTCCCTTTATGGAAAAATAGCCCCTCCCTTGTGCACACATTTGTGATTTCTTATTGTGGGGCTACTGCTAAAAGCAGAAGAGCTGGGATGGCTTAAGAAACAATTCCAGCAAAACATATGCTTAAGGAAAATGCAGAGAATGGATGAAGAGAACATTTTACCATGTTGAAGTTGAGAAAATGGCCCTAGAGGCCCTCAGTATGCTGAAAGTCATCTTCTTCATAGCATCATTCCCTGCTCAGAATTTAAATGCTTGAGCCTATAATAATGTTTTTCCTCTCCAGAGTTAATATTTCTCTGGACAGTGTTGTCATTGCAGTGAGGCAAATCGGGCGATTCATAATGGTACACCAGTCCTACCTAGGTGGGCTGGAGAAAATGGACTTTACCCTCAATGCCTTGTACCCTCCAGTGCATGGATTAGTGCCTGGGCAAGAGAAGCAAAATTTAAAGAGAAAAATCCTGTTTTGATAAAGTGAAACAGTCCTACCTACTAAATCTGGAAAATGAAGATTGAAATGTATTTCTTCTAATAATCAGCTAATTCAAACAAAAACAGAGTTCTTACGCTGCCTACATTTTTCTCCTTGGGAAACTGGCAGAGAGAGAATTGCATGAAACTGGTTAGAATAATTTACATTTGAGAAATCATGGCTGAGCACAAGAGCTTCTCAGTGTAGTACAAGAATAAGAGAGACCTGAATCTCCACATAAAACCTTCATGCAAAGAACTGAAAAGGAAACCTATGGGCCAAATAACCCATTCCACACATATATACAAGATTTCTGTTTATATGATATTTTTCCCCATCCTGAACAAAGTATCATAAATAAAATCATCTTAAAAGTTATCATAAATAAAATGCTTAGTGCTCCGGAGTCCTCTGTGTTGCATACAGAATATTTATTAGTTGTGAGTAGCCACATTTTGCTAGCCAACCCTCCAAGAGCTTCTAGACTCAACACATTTCTGACAGAATAATCTTTGCCTCCAAACAATCTCATATACTAACCTGGAATGATAATGCATTACAGACGGATCCTGGGCTAAAGTACATCTGCTAGAGCGAACATAGATAGAACTTGCTACTCTCATCGACAAAAAAAAAAAAAAAAGCTTTAAATTAAATAAATTTTCATATTCTTTCCTTAGATATGATACAGACAGAAAATAAGAAAAGTCACCACTTTGTTCTCTGATTACCATTTAGCCTATTTTCAGTTCTGTCTGGTTTTTACTCTCCAGTGAAATCTGGTTGGTATCATTTCACAAGATATGTCTTATAAAATGATGAGGAAAAAAGTTAAAATCACTTAGAAGGTCAATATTAGGAAAATTAAGTTTGCAAAGATATAGAAGAATACACTGAATAGGAACTACAGTGTATATGGTTAAGGCAGTTGTTCAAAAGATCTGATAAAAATTTGTCTTTGAATTTAAAATGTTAGTGGTCAAAAAGCTTGAAAAAACCAAAGAACCCAAAGCTACGGTTTGTGGCTTGTGCTCCATTTATGATAAGGACATTTGTGGCAGACTGGCTTGCGGGAAGAGAATTTGACCTGCAGACTGGGACCAGACCTCCAGGCCTGGCTTGACACTTTCTAGCGCTGGGCCTTGGGTGAGCTAGGAGACACCATCAGGCCTTGAGTCTCTTCTTTGCAATAGAGATGGTGGTTATGAGGATCTCTCCTAGCTCCAGTATCGACACAAAGATGCTAGCTTTCTATCTCGCTACACTATCAGAAAGTTTAGGCCGAAAGTTCTTTAACTTGTTCCAAGATCAGTCCAAGACAAATGCAAACATGGTAGTTTTCCATCCTTGCTAATTTTAGGGTAGAGATTAGAAATATGAAACTTAAGCAAATAGAAGCAAGCAACTTAAGACAATACAGTAAACCTGGTGGGGGAAAAATATCTAAATATCCACATAACATCTTATACATTCAGGAATTTATCCTAAACTTTACACTTTACTTTGAAAGTCCCAGAGGCTTCAATAAGAGCTACGAAAATTTACTTGTGTTTCTGGAACAGAGTTGTTACTACTTGGAAATTTCTAAATGCCTTCTCTCTTTTTAAAAATTTTCTTGTATTAAAACCGTGATTTGTGATTTCCAACAAAACTTGAAAACACTAATTGCCAGTTTTTTTTCCTAATTACAAAGCATAGTAATTCTTTAGCAAAAAAATTAAAATTTGATGTCATTTTTAAAGTCCCAGACTTTCTATTTAAAGCATTTGTTACTGGTCACAAAATAGATGGCTTATTTTGTTCACAAACAGCAGCACAAAAAGGTTCTTTAATGTCTTTAAGTCTGTTTAGCATATATAAGAGTGCTTCTTTCTCTCTCTTAAATATTCAAGGCTTCTCTTCCTTAATTTATTACCTTATCTCAATGGTATAATTTTCTTAAATATAACTCAGAGAAATAATCCTAGATTTAAATTTTTAAGCACTAATACATAAAAGCATTGGTTGATTCCCATAATACAGCTGGTAGTCAAACTGGACAAGATAATGAATTGACTGAGATCATTATTCCATCTTCATCCAAGAAAGCTGCCTCTAAAAAAAGATCTTAAATTGCTGTAGAAATCCAATTTGTAAGAAGCAAAAGAAGCATATAGATGGGAAACACCAGGCATGATCACATTAATTTTGTGACTAACAGCATTGCTTTGAAGTGAAGAAGGAAAAAGAAAAGAAAAGATGACGAAAATACATCCACCCAAATCCCAAATTTAATCTAACAATACAATCAGAAGTAAATCAACTACAGATACAATGTTTATGTCTTGCAGATCCAAAGACCATCATACTCCCCACAAAATAATGTACAGTTTAAGACGAAAACTAATGCCAGTGCTAAGGAAATACTATAGGATGATGTTGCATCATGGCTAAAAAGTTATAGTAGGAAATCAGAAGACTGGGAACTTGACATCAATACGAATAACCATATAACCATGGAAGCTCCATGATTGATAAGTTTTTAACATGCAAGTATGGGAAACTGACAATTAGTTATAATGACAATTTTCTACTTTATAAATTTTAAAGATAGAGAGGAAAAATCTCTCTGACAATCTACCATTTATTCAACCACTTATTCTAACAAAAGATGCAGGAGAACGAAGATATAGAAATAAAGGCATAGTTTCTACTGTTTTGTGGAGACATTCTAATAAACTATCTGCTCAGGTATAATCTATATATAAGGTCACAACCAACTTCTATTTGACAGGCAATTTGTGGACATCAGCAATTTACATTAAAACAGTTGGCTTGGAGATATTACCAGTTAAGCAAACATGCTTACTCTAAGTAAAACTGAACAATAAGAATCAGTGTTAATCAGTAAAGACTTAACAATAACAGTTCTACATAAAGTGCTACAGAGAAAAATGAAAAAATTAAAGGAAAATGCAGTGTGTTCTTTTATCATTTTCTTTGAACATCTCAAAAATAAAGAAATAACTGAAGTTCAGTCAATAGCACACTTCTTCAGGGGAGTACACATCTAAGTTTGAATGTGGGAAGTGAAGTTTTTTCTTTTCTTTTCTTTTCTTTTCTTTTCTTTTCAATTACCAGGTTTTTGAAAAGAACTCCTTCTTAATAAAACTCAAGTATTTATTGAAGTGATGATGAAAGCTCATGAAAAAGGGAATTCTTACCTGACATATTACTTAACAAGTTTCACAGTTACCCCACTGCAGTTCACATGCTCATGAACATGTTTTACCCAGAAAATAATGGTCTTCATGCACAAACATATACCCACACAAAACTCTTACACCAAATGTTACTACAAGTTCCGGAAAACTAGCCAGAACAATGTTAAAACACTACACAAAATAAAAAATCCATTTCCAAATTCTGTCTATGAAAATACAATATCGGTCCCACTTAACCAAGTGCAAAGAGCTTTCTCTGCCTAAGAAACATACTAAACATCATCTTACCATTATCTGTAGAATAAAATCAGCAACGTGTTGCTTCCTGCTGTCACCAAATCAAATTATTCCTTCCTTTCTTTCTAGTAACTTGTTTTTCACCAGCAAGATTGGGGAAAAAATAGATCTTTGAGTTTTTGCTTCAGGATTTCAGACCAAAAGACTGTGAAACCAGCTCTTGGTTTAAAAAAAAAAAAAAAAAAAAAAAAGGAACAGGTCTGGTATTTTACAATCACTTCTGCCCCAGCGGTACCTCCTAGTTCTCGTCCCTCCTTCTCTCCCTGGTTCTCTGAGTTTCTCTTAGCAATGAGACTAATTTTTCCAGTAGCCTTGAACTCCCTAGATTTAACTGACATGGAAAATGTGACTAAAAACTTGTAGAACTGTCTAGCCTCCAACCCTACACAGAATCAACTTTGTTGTAAGAGTTGAAGAACACCTCGCAAGCAGCTACATGCTCAGTCATACTCCTGCGCTGCGCAGCACGGAACACCAAAGAACAGTGCGCCATCTAGTTAGCAAGCTGCAATCTCCATCCTACAAGGGGGGACACCTTCGAACCCTGGGAGCTAAGAACTTGTCAGGGTTCAGCTGCTGTAAAGGTCCAATTGTTTATTTAAATAAAAAAAGATATCGCTACTGAGATAATCCACATCTAGTGGATATGGGAAAATTTAGGTTATAATGGCACTACAAACTTTTACATCTAACTTTGATTTACAAGATAAAAGCAAGTTTTAAATTAAAAGGGCTTTCTGTTAATAGAGCTTATTATTCTGAAGACGGGAATGATTTTCTTCGAAAGTTGTCCCTGGGTGCATGCCTATTATCTTTGCTTTTCCCCCTTCCACTAATGAGCATTTATCTAAAGAGCCTGTTAATCCTCTGATGTGTGCTTCTGGTCAGAGGTAACAGTTTGAATAAAACCACTAATCACTGATCACTAAATCACTGATCATTAATCACGCTCTCCAGTGCCCATGACCCAGGCCATTTTTTCCCTTAAGGTCTCTGCATCACAAACAAGAAGTTTAACATTTTTGATGCACATATATTGTGTGTAGGGTTATACTATTTCATCTCTAGCTGTGAATAAATAACAAATACTGCCACGAACTTGGAGAAGGGGTGTCAATTAGACCCCAGACAAGAGTTTCATAAATGCCTACACTACAGCATGGCTTTCACTTTGAAGAAAGTAGATCCGATTATAACAAAACATATGTCCTTCGAGAAATTCCCACCTATTCAGAATGTAAGTTTTCCTTTATTTAGTTTTCACCAACTCCAGATCAGAGAGCACCCGAATCCCCTGTCTGCTGCTCTCCATCCAAAAGCCTGTTATTATTAATTTTATTTTTATTTAGTTTGCACACTTTACTCACTCCCAAAGAGTGCTTTTTTACTTTTATCCCTTGAACAAGTCACCCTGGGTTTTTATTGCAGCTGCCAAATAGGGAGATTCTAACTCAAGTCAATGACTTATGTATTTGACTTCCTCTTTAAACACAGAAACTTAAAGAACAATACAGAATCAGTCAGAAATTTATTGTATGATACTTTGTGTTCAACGACTCACATGTTCTCACTTTGGAAATAAAATATCTAATCTTGGTTCTTTCAGCTAAACAGTTTAATAGGTTGCTCCCTTCCTAGTCTTTCCTTTTGGACTCAACAGTTCTAAGCAGGCACTGTGTAAAGTTAAGTACTTTGTTGGCTGTGGGTGCATTGCTTTCCTAAGTCACCGCAGGGGCTCGGTATTCTCATAATGCTTCTAAACATTTCCTGAGATGCCGTTTCTGTCAGGGGTGAGTATTTTCGTCCTGGAGGAGGTTTGCTGGTGCCTTTCTTAAATAATAGAAAAGGGCAGATTGTGTCCTGATCAGGCACAGCGGTCCCCTCTGACACCAGAAGCTCTTACCCACACTCCAGGGACAGTGTTCGCCCCGGGGAAAGCTGTAAAAGGCGGGGGCGGGCCCAGATGATAACGATGTGGGCGGGGGAGAGGTGGAGAAGGAGGGGTTGGGAGCAGAGGGCAATAAAGATGCCCAGGGAATGGGCAATTGCGAGAGTTGGGGGGGTGCTTTGTCAGCATTGTAAACTCCTGAACCCTTGAGTATCTGAAGCTGTTAATCAAACACTTACTGGCCTGCAGAATGACGTAATGGACCTGTACACAGCCTTTATTCCTTGACACACGTCAGAGAGAGGGAAAAATTAAAAAACAAACGCTCTGCAGACTGACAATGAAATGCACAAACAGCCCACTCTAGTCCTTGGCCTTGAATAAGCATGAAGTGAGGGCGGCCCTTGTCCAGAGAAAGTTGAGGGTTTTATCAAACACCCCCTGGAAATACGTCTATAGCAATGAAGAAGCGGGATGCAAAACCCCACCGTCTCCCTCCTTCCCCCAGAGAAACATCGCCTTGATTCTTTCTTGTCTTGCCCCTCTATGGACTTGGTGAAAAGTTTAAGCGGCACGGTGAAGGAGCTGCCGCAGAGGAAGGCTCCGCGGGCCGGGTGCTGAGCACTGTTTGCGCGCTGCCGCGGCTCCAGCCGGAGCTGTCATTTGGGGCAGCCGCGGCGAAGAGGTAAGGATGTCAGCGAGAAACAGACGGAGGCAGGAGGCAGCTGGAGGAGCGAGCGCCAGCCGACGGAGCCCCGCCACTCCGGAGCCTGGAGCGCCTGGAGCAAAGTCGAGCGCCCCGCAAGGGCGACTTCCCCTCCCCGGGCGCGCGCGCCCACCAGCCTCGGAGGGCAGCTCTGCGGGAGAGGTGGCCGGAGGCTCGGCACCGGGAGAGGGCAAGCCTGGGTGCACTCGCCCGCCCGCCCCTAGGTGACCCGGCGTCCTTGCCGCGCCCGCTGGAAGTTTGCAAACTTTCTCCGGGGGTTCCGCAGCCGCATCACTGGGAAGCTGGGGACGCGGGGGGCAGGCTCCTGGCTCGTCGTCTCTGCTGCTGCCGCGGCCGCTTGACCACACTTCTGGAGGGGTCCTCACTTTGCCAGGTCTCTGGAGGCAAACACACACCCCCGATTCGTAACTGTCCCCCGTGTCAGGGAAACTCACGCGCGCTCCCACACACGCACGCACGCTCGCTCGGGCGGACACGGCGCGGGCTCCAGCTAGCATCTCTCCAGTCGCACGGCGCAGCGGCCACCGAGACGCGCTCCGGGACGGACACGGCGTGGGGGGTTCGGGGTGGCCACAGGACACAGCAGAATTTCACAGTCTACTAGTAATTGGGGCCGGACTTCCCTTTGAGCCGCCAAAATGTTTACAAACACAGATCACCCTCCAAAGAAAAAAAAAAATTGCATCGCATCTTCCTTACTCCTTGCCCTGTGACCTGCCCATTGGACCAAGGAACCTCGCGGCTGCTGCCGAGAACCAACCCCTGCAAACAAGTATGCTCCCGAGATGGCTCCCGCGGCAAGTGCAACAAAAGTGGCTAAATGCAAAAGCCCCAGAAGTGGCCGAGCCGTATTTTTAGGAACTTACCAAACAAGTGTGGAGAAGGCAAGAGCGGAGCCTGGGTGAAGGGACCACGTTGGACTGAGCAAAGATTACAATACATTCTATTTAGAGTGCATTACATCACCCCCCCGGTGACGTCACGTGGGATTCCTGAACTTCTAAATCATTGCGGTCCGCTGGGGAGGGAGGGAGAGGGCGGGGCCAGCAGGCCGAGGGGGCGGGTTCCGCCCCGGCCCCGCCCCGCCCCGCCCCTCCGGCGGACCCTGGTGCACCAGCCCGGGAGCGGCGGCGGCGGCGGCGACCGCGCAAGCAACAGCTTGCAGAGCCCAGCGCCGTGTGACACGGCTCCCTGACATTAGTGGTGTGAGTCAGCTTGGAAACAATCCTGATGGTTTCAGACAGGACCACGGAGGAGGCGCGGACACGGGTTCTCCGGCAGGGAGGACTTGCTAGGGTCCGAAAGGTGTAAGGACCTGAAGAGTGAGACGAGAGAGGTGGAAAGGGGTTGCTAAGGGAAGTGGGGAGAGACTTTCTGCAAAAAGAAATGCAGGACGTTCCCCTTCCCCCACCAGAAGATGTCCAGCTCCTTTTGCCTGCGACAGTCATGACCCCATTGCAGTGTTCCCTACATGCTGGCTTCTCGCAACACTCACTCTCCCTGGACACCCCTTCTTCACCGGTCCTCACCCCACCTCACTTCCAGGGGTGCAACTTCCTCATTGTGCACACTCACTTGGAACACACAGTCCCCACCCTTTCCAAGTCCCCCGCTTCCTGCATCCTGGGAGCAATGGAGAAAGTCGCTCCTGAAGGCGAAAGGTGAATCTCTGCTAGAGCCAAGCACTGAGCCTGATTTAGACTCAGCGTCAGAGCCGGAAGATCCCTTGGTGATCAGTTCCAGCGCCTGCTCAGTTATTGGTCCAAGCTCACCGGCTGGCAGGGCCAGGAGGCAGGATCCCTGCGCTTGGTTTGCAGAAAGGAGCCTGGCGTTTTCAGCATTAGCCAGTCGCCATCGCCACACCATCTTTATCTGATTTCTTTTCAGAAGTTCTTGTGAACAACATTGAAAGGGAAGGCATAGGTCAGGCTCCAGTGCCATTCTACATGACCGTGGTCTGGTCATCCTTGCAACATCTCACATCTTGCAAAGCACTTAAAACCATGGGCATTCTCTCGTTTCTCACAAACCTTGTACAATAAGAAGTAGGACAAGTGTTACAATTACTGACATTTTACAGTGAACTCAGGCAGTCTCCAGAAGGGGCTGCTGGCCTGAGATCATTTGAAGAGCAGGTGGTGGCAGAGGGACCACCTGAACCCTTGTTTTCAACCCCAAATCCCATCCAATTTCTTTCATAGAACCAGGGGTGAGTATTGCCTTCCTGTTGGTTATTGGTGGCTAGTCTCTGCTAAGAATTTCCTGGCTGTAAGTTCTATCTTTGCTTCTTGGCTTAGGAACGGTTTAAGCCCCCATTAACAAACAATAATCATTTCTGACATTTATGTAACATCTGACATTTATATAGTACCTCTCATCCCAATGCCTCACAGCCGTGACTGTGCAGTTTGCCAAAGGATCATGACTGGACTGGCTAGAGATTGTAATACTTTGTCTGCATTGCACATATTTTGGAGTGCCTTTTGACATATTAAGTGTAAGCACTTTCTATTTCCTTTCTATTAAGCATTGCAATGTCCCCCTTCCCTTTAATGTTCTTTGGAACCACAGGGACTGACAGCAGTTTGCTCCTCACAGCCTTACTTAGAATTCCAAAGCAAGTTTTCTGCTTGTTCTTTTCCTCATGGAGCCCTGAAAGCGCAGCAAAGAATAGCTGCAGTCAGAACCTGAATGTTAACTAATGAAACTTCAAATGTGACCATTCACACTACCTGGGTTTATGAAAGGAAGAAATAGCTACTCTAAAACATCTTCTGTGTCCACATTCTGGCACCATAACCAGTACAACCTTCTGCTCCTAAAGCACATAGCTATGTCCCTCTCTCTCTCAAACAAAAAAGCACTATCCCATCGAAGAGCAGAGTTGAGATTATATATATATATACATACACACATGTATATAGTCTCAACATAAAAGCTCAGCTAAGAGTCTATTTTTTTTCCCAGAAGCAAACAGGTACAGACCAAAGGAATAGAGTAGAGAATTAAATTATCAAAGCCAGGGTGATATTCAAAGGCTTTAAAACTTATGAGTAGTTAATCAACATACACATTTACAACATTTAATTCCCAGTATTCTCCAAACAGAAGCATGTGTATATGAGTTTTAATGCAATTTTCTAATGGGGATGGTGGGAATACTTATAGTAACTCAAATTAAGAATTATATCACTTACATTAACAAATGTGCTGGGCAAAATATGAAAGCACTCACTCTCTTTCTATTAATAAAAGTATTATGGCTCATGCTGTGATAGGTGGGCGTTTCAGTGTTTTAGGCAAACTTCATCAAACAACTGGAAAGGAAACCTTTTGCTCCAAAATTCCCCCCAACTCCACACTGCAACCTCTCAGCTCTCAAATCGGGCCAGCAGAGCCTTCGTATTTGTGAACTTGCATTCCTGCCTGCCTCATCCTTATCCACTTGCTCACCCACTGTCTTCCAGGATTTCTCAGAACCAAAGTACCGTGGTGGCTGTGGTTCATAGGAGAAGCCAAGCAAGGACATCTCTACAGGCACCACAGCTGGAACATTTGACTCCCAGGGTGCCAGTACCACCAGATACCAAGAATGCTAGCTCACCTCCAGATCTCTTCCCCTTGTGGCTTACAGGACAGTGACGTTTGTACCAGAATCAAAGCAAACTAGCCAGGGTACCACCCACCCAAGGCCATCCCCCTCCCCTGCAATCTAGCCTGGAGGTGCCGTTCCTGGTACCAGGAAGGTCAGACATATGAGAAGCTGACCAGCACCACACAGACCAATGCAACTAAGTGATACATCCCTGTTAGACCAGGGGAAACCTTTACCAGTGGATCCCAGAGCAGAGAGGCCTGAGGAGTCAATTAGTGAGCATTTATCAATCCTTAAGGAAGAATTTTCACACTAATAAATGGACAGCCCTACTAGTGCTTACCCACGGAGCATCAGCCCTGAATAGCCCCATCCTGAAAGTCCTCAGGTGGGAAGAGGACTTTTGTGCTTGAGTCCTGTGCTTCAGATTCTTGAGACCTGTGCTTCAGATTCAGTTTTTCTCTAACCTTCAACAATCATTGGCAGCTCTGCCTGGTGATGAAGACTGATGAAATGAAAAAGGTCTCCTTCTTCCCTACACCTAGGGTCCCACAGAAGTTCTCCTACTTAGTGGGGTATGCAACAGAACTCCTGGCCACCATGTTCTAGGTAGTTTCTTGGGTCAGACTTCCCCAGAGACTTCAGTTCCAAGGCTTGGCACTGGACCCAGGATTCCACACTTGTGACTCAGATGCAAATGCCTTGGGGACCCCACTTTCTGGTTAGGTAAATTTTTGAGTAGACAGTGATATGGTAGGAAGCTGGTAAGGGACCAGGAAAAGGGCCAGACTGCAACACTAAAACAATTTTTTTTCATTTTTGTTTAGCGAATTTTTTAGGGTTTTATTGTTGTCGTTGCTTTTATTTCTCTTTTATTTTGCAACACTAAAAAATATGACCCAGGGCTCACATGTTTCGTACCAGTCCCCTGGTAGTTTCCCATAAGACATTCATACCTATTTGGAGAAGGTTTTCCTTTATCCTTTCTGCACACACCACACACCACTCAGAGAAAACTTTTCCATGCATTTTTTTTCCATTTGAGGCTTTTTTTTTCTTTTCTGGGGGGTGGGATGGGGATTGAATCCATTAACTTTGCACTGAGCTACATCCCCAGCTCTTTTTGTGAGACATCTTGCTAAGTTGCTAAATTGCTGGGGTTTGACTCAGATTTGTCATCATCCTGTCTCCGCCTCCCAGAGTGCTGATATTACAGGTGGGTTCCACCATGCCTGGTTTATGTGAGGCTTTTCTTAACTAGGGTAACCGTGGTGCTGGGACAGACACTGCTGAAGCCCACTCCATGATCAAAACTCAAGTTATGTTCCCACTGGAAAATTTCTATCCTTTCTAGCTAAGATGAATGTTCACCAGAATCCTTCATATCTAACTAGCATTTACCACACATTTTCTGTGTGCAGGCCTGCAGCTAAAGGCTTCGTGTGAATTTTCTGTTAGTCCTCCCAACAGACCATTCCTATTTAGCAGTGAGGAAATTGAGTCTTAGTGAAGATGAGTATCCTGCCCAGGACCACCCTACATCACTGACACCCATTCTGGTGCCTGTCAGAAGGCAGCCCATGCCACAGGAGTTCTGCACCAAGTCAGCCTTAGGATGTGAAATGCAGAGGAACAGAGAATAAGCCTCTTTGACATCTCAGGCTTCATGGCCTTCCAATGTAAGGTCACAGCAGACCTCATGCTCAGAAGGCCCACCCTTGACTTATGGCTCTGCCATCACAATTTTGATGCTCTTAATAATTTTTTCTTGGAATTCATGCTCTATGAAATGGAACCTGGTGAAAAGTGGGGCACACACCTAACCTGAGGAGATTCATGCACAATGTGTGTCTGCCTTTCTGTGCCACCCTGTTTATGTATTAGAGCTTATGATGCTTCATGAACACAAAATCCCCAGGACCCAAAGTGAGCAGGAGTTCAAGACTCACATCGAGTGCAAGGTGAAGTGGTGATGCCTGTGATGTGATTGAGAGTGAGGTGGGGGTGGGGAGGGGGTGAGCAGGCACAGATGGCCCCCTAAAGGTCATGCTTTCCTTTCAAACCTGTCTTTTCTTGGGATGCAGCAACAAGGCAGCAACATTCTAAGAAACACAAATAACCAAGGATCATATCTTACTAATATTAGGTTTCTGTTAGGCAAACACATTCACTAAAAAACATGACAAAGAAGGAAAAAGAAAGACAGGGCAGCCTATAGTTCCTTTGTCCTCTAACCTTTCCTTACCCACAAGTAAACAAAAAGCAGAGAGTGGGCAGAATGTGTGCTATAAAGAGGACTGCATTCATCTTATGCAGAGCGTCCACTGTTTTAGGTAGAACAAAATACACATTTCAGCTATAAAATACAAATCGTGTGATTTCAGTGACTTCACATACAAGTTAACTGATCCTATGTTTACCATTAAAACTTTCATTGTTCTATATAAAGCTGAATGGTAAAAATAATAATACTTATAATTTAGTATTTTAATTTTTATTAAGTGACAGTAAGTAGCGAATGAAACACACCATAACAATTCCACAGATTGATTCTAGAAGAAAGGAAAAAAAACTTTCTATTTAATATCTTTGGAGGCATTGTTTCTTGGCTTTTAAGACAAGGACCCTACATGTTCCACTAGCAATGTGGTCAAAAGTCATATAACACCCTGACTATAATACACCATGTCCCCAAGTTCCTGGTCAGAGTAGAAAATGTGACAACCTCATATTTGTCATCTACCAGGTGTTTTTGACCAAGATCAGCTTTTTAACCTCTCTGAATTTCAGATTCTTCATCTGTAAAACAGAGAAATATCAGCATTTACCTTGTAGACTATTGCAAAAATGGAAGAAGTCATTATTATCTGAAATATTTAAAATCATTCCGGCACACAGTAACTTTTAAAAGAAGTGTCAGATACTACTCTTATGCCTTACAAGACTTGGGGAGAATTGAAAAAAAAAAACAACAATTAACATCAAATGCTTAGCTATGTGCTTGGCATTTAGAATGTACTCAGTAAATGTTAGTTACATTAAATTGCATGTAAGATGTAATATTGAAGTTCTATAGATTAGAACAGAGGAATCAGTCCAGTTAGTTCTCAAATTCACCACCTTCATATAAACCACTTCTATTGGAAGGTGCTGCCTTTAACAACTAATCTGCGCCGAGTCTGTGGGAAATAGAGTATTTTATGCAGGCAGACATTCTAGTCAGTACCATTGCAATTTGTCCGTCCAGTCTTGACATACGAACGCACTTTTAAACTAGAAGTTGTGTAATTATTGACTCTTGAATGTTTTAGGGTTTCAAGAATCACTCCTTAAAATCCTCACTGGTGCAATTTGAAAACGCCATGTTCATGCATCAGAGGTGGGAGTGCATGGCAACTCCAAAATATTGTTTAGCAAGGGACAACTAGGTCACTTGGCCCAAGGTTGGGGACCTCGCTGGATGATCATCAGTTACTGATGGCTTAACCTACTGCTATATGGAATTGTTCTTATAAAATGCATTGTCTGCTCCTGAATCTGGCTGAAAATCAAACGCTTTACCTATCCCAAAGAGTATTATAGTGTTAACATCCCTATAAAAGTCACACTTATCTTAATGTGTTTTTTTTTTGAAAGACAGACTTGATTAAAGGAAAAACTACTCAATCTTTTTCCCCCTCTGCTTTGGGATTAAGTGGAAGAGATTGACACTTGCTCTGAATAATGACCCACAGAACAGTGCTGTGTCAGCACACTCCAAAAAAAATCTAGTCATTTCCTGAAGATCAATGGTAAGTGGAAAGTAACGGTTTAACAATAATTAGGAATGTTTCATATATAGGGAGGTTCATTTAGTCTAAAACATTATTGATATCACATAAATTAATATTGAGCATCATCTTGCATGAACTGATATTTCACATACCACCTTTTTTTATATCATCATTAACCACATGTTTAACTCGTGTACTGCTGAAGTAGAAGGTTATTCTCATCTCTTTAGGGCACTTATAAGAACCTGATGTAAATGATTCTTGAGAATCTCAGGAGCTTTTAAACCTAATTGATCAGCCCATCCTCCTCATACTTAAATGACACGGAGTGCTTAAAACCTGGAAAGTCACACTGAACCTCATTTGAATCATAACTGTTATGAGCAGAGTCAGAAAAACGGAAAGTTTCCCTACCCTTTCATCTCCTCCTTCATCCTGGTTTTAAAATATTCTGTCTATAGCTTTCAGGACAATGACTTTACTTGGCACTTATAAAGACTGTAGTATAAACAACAACACCCTGGGACATTATGCTGTTTAGCAAAACTATCTATTTTCAGGGCTACTGTGGCTAATTAATACTATGACAAAATCTGAGGGGAGGAAACCACATAATTTTTTGTGAGCACTAACCCTGAGTCAAATCCATTGCATATTTATTTCACTCAATCTGGACAACTCTCAGTGAAAGGTATTATCCCTCCTGTCTTATGGGAACGCTAAAGTTCAGAGAAGTTAAGTTATTTGACTGAAGCCACACAGATAGTAATTAAGGCAGCTGGCTTGCAAATCTACCTCTGAGTCCAGAATCGTCTATCATCCCTAAAGGTAGAAAAACACTGTGCCTCTCAGGAATCAATTTGCTGGGATTTGTATCCATTACTAGGCTGATTCCTACACTTGAGGGGTCCAGCAGATCTGTTTAATGAAGAGAGAAGGTCCTGCAGAGCAGGATACTCGCCGTCATAGGTGACCCAGGCACATCATAGCCCAGTCAGTGCAGGGAATTGTGGTCTGAAGAGCCAGCAGCTGGCCAGATGATTGTGATGGCAGATGGCTGTGGACTGTGGCTTTGGCCTCCTTACCCTCACTGACAAGACGCATCAGCAATAGTGAAGAAGCAGAGGTTGCTGACATGGATGTCCAATGGTGTCTCCTGACACCAACTGAAAGTACCCCAGGAAGACAGAGGCGAAGGCAACTATGAGTCATTACCAGATGACCGGTCTCTAGAACTCTATTATTTCTCTCATTGCAATAGGCCAGGTAACATAAATATGAGAAGGTTTGCACTAGGGTTTAGGAAATACAAGTACTTGCTCTCCCTCCACAGCCAAAGAAGAATTTTTATGGGTCTCTCATTTTTTTAAATGGAAATTTTTTTATTTTTTCTGTAAATTATAGAAGTAATACATGGTTGTAAACTTCTCAAGTAACACAGAAATATAGAAAGTAGAAAGTAAAATTTTCCCTACAACCCTATCCAGAGATAACCACTATTAATAGTTTGAAGAACATACACCCTGAAATTGTATTGCACCTACAGGCATATGTATGAATGTGAATAACCTACATATTCTATTCTCATGCTGCCTTTCCACTCTACAATTTATTGTGGACATCTGTCCATGGGAATACAATAAAATGACATCATTCTTTCTCATGATTATGTAAGTTTCCATTGTTCGGGTTGAGTTCATCAATTCACTATTAATGAATATTCATATAATTTTTACTTTTTGCTATTATAATCAGTGCCACAATGGGCAACTGTTTTTGCTCTTGTATATAGCATATGTGACTACTTTTCATAGAAATGGCATCACTGGGCCACAGGCATATAATCTTTGACTTTTAATAATTGATGTGATTTTTTGACTTTAGGAGGATACAAAAGTGACACACACTCATAGATACTATACTTACAGTTTTCCTCTTTGATATTTCCCTGGCTAGTCAGCTGCAGTTGCCAATAAGCCAGGAAAGTGCAAGGGTAAACAACTAATTCCGTACAGTGTGTGATGTTGCTCAGCTGTGGTGTTCGCTAGGTTAGGTGCTTAAATGCACTTTCTCAAATGCATTTTACAATGGATTTATTGAGATGTGTATGTGTATCTGCCCCCACTCCCTTATCAGGGGCAGACCCTGGGCTTTTGCCCTGAGCTACATCCCCAGAATTTTTTTGAGACAGAGACTTTTAAGTCGTTAGGTGCCCGGATGGGATTGAACTTTGCATCCTCCCGGCTTCTCCTTCCAAAGTGATGAAACTACAGACGTTCACCACCACACCTGGAAAAGATGAACCCATCCGAAGCAAGGAGCATCTATGTTTTAAATTTTGTTACATGTTGCTTGATGCTGTCTCATACGGTAGCACCAACTGACTCCTCAACTGACGGTAAGTGAGAATATCCCATCTCTACACCCTGGTCAAGGAGGACATTCCCAGTCATTAAATATGTGGCAAGAATAATAAAATAAAAATCACATCTTTTGTCTGAATCATCATCGCATTGATTAGTAGTTGAGCATTTTTCAAGCTTGTCCCTCACTGGCATCTCTACTCTTCAAGATGTTTGCCTTTGTGTGTCTAATTTTTAAGAGTCCCTTCTATATTTAAGATGTGAACCTTTTATTCTATCATTTATTTCACAGAATTTTTTCCAGTTGGTCTTTCGACTTTGATCTTTGCCAAGTTGAAGTTTTAAATTTTTAGGCAGTCCACTTTTGCTAAACTGTCTAGTCTCGGGCCCATATTTAGAAAGGTCTTCCCATGCCAGATTTTAGTTCTCTCATGTCTAGCCTCTTTGGTTCTTCCCATATTCTAAATTTAACAAGTGAAAAATGGTGATCCAGTGGTGGGTATATGCCATAGAAAAACAAGTGAGAAGAAAAAAGTTATTATCCGCTCTTAATGTTTATTAGTGTGGTAACATGATTTTACTTTAATTTTAAGAGAAAACTTTTCAATATTTTGGCCTAAGATAAAGTTTAGAAAGATGCTGACAAGCCCAGGATGCTATGTGATATACAGTGTATATTCTCTTTATTAGCTATGAAGATAGCAGTGAATAATTTTTAAACTTGAAGTAAGATGATTCCACTGATAAGAATAGAAAAGTATCATTCTGAAAAACTGATGCATATTCTACCATAACCACAGCCCCATGCTGAGTTGTTGGACAAACCACAGGCACACAGAGGAAAGCTAAGTCAGCAATGCTTCAGCTGGACGTGCGCCTTGCCTTTACCTTTGCCATGGAGGCTCCTAGTATTCCAGAGGCATTCTATGGTTGCTATTCCTTTACCACCCAGAGCCCTGTTCATAGGGCCAAACACAAAAACAAAACACTAAAATTTATGTTTAATTCAAATATGCAGTGAAGGAGAAAATAGTGATTCCATTGGAAGCAGAAGTCAAGAGCTTTAATCTTAGGGCTTTAGATTTAATGAGTCCAAACCCAAGTACCCAGGGGAAAGAAATGAGGAGTTATTATTTAATAGATACAAAATTTATTTGGGGGATGATGAAAGAATTTTGGAAATAGAAAATGGTGATGATCATCTAATATTGTAAATACACATAGTGTTACTTAGTGTGCACTTAAAATAGCTAAAGTGGTAAATTTTATTACAGATATATCTACCATAAAAAAGAGATTTAAAAATGAACCCCAGAACATGGGCATGGTGGCACACACCTGTAATTCCAGCTCTTAGGAGGCTAAGGCAGGAGAATCACCATGAGGATGAGGCCAGCCTGGGCTGCATAGTGAGCCCTGCCTCAGCAAAACAAAACAAAACAAAACAATGAACCCCTGCTGTATCTCTTACCAACTGTATAAGAGTTGGTGAGAGGTTTCTACCCTCTCTCTCTCCATACATCAGATTACTCATCTGAAGAACAGAAGAGGTGGTGAAGGTTCTGGCTTTGATGGTTCATGGTAATCAAATTTGGCTCTTGTTAAAATAACTTATGAACTTGAACTCTGTTTTTTAAAGCTCTAGTTTTTGGTGTGGAGTTATCCATTTTAGGATTTTTATGTAGAAACCATCAAGTTCAGCTTTTTACTTAGAAGATAGATTTTTATCTGCTTGATAGCTCATGTAAGACTTTACTCTTAAAAGATGCCGGTAATTTACTAGTCCAGATAAATTAGCCAAGGGGCAGTCATGGCAAATCTCCTGATGCAGACCTTTACCTCTGCAAGCCCCAATCTGGAAGGAGAGGAAGACATGGCATATTCCAGAGGTTGGCTCCAGCCCAGAAGGGCCAGACAGATGGGATCCTTATCTTTGCCTGTCAGCCCCACCCTATCCCAAGATTTGTTTCCCCAAATAGATCCTTCTGGAATACAGCTGCCATCACTCATTCGATCGTCAAGAGGCAAATGGCTGCCTTCTTGAGGAAAAATACCATTGTTTTCCCCTTGAGGGATGTCACACATCCACACATATGGGACCTAAAACCAAAGATTTGGATTTTTTTCCAACCCACATGTTGGATTTTCCTTCTTCCTCTATATTTCAAATTGAATAGTGCTGTTTTAAGATAAATTCTTCTTGAGAAATAAGTTTCCACACATTACTTAACCCTCAAATTCAAGACATTGTCATGATAACAAAACTCCTCTAGAAAAGATCTGCATGGGATATTCTGTGGCATTTGGAATGTTTATAAAGTCATCTGTATTCATATATAGAGATTCACTTTCCCCCCTCTTTTTGTACTTAAAGCCCAGTGAAATGAATAAAGGCTAGACAATCCAGAGTATGTGGAAGAGAAAAAAAAGAGAGACAAAGGAGAGAAAGATATATAGACTGAGACAGGAACAAAGAATACAGAAGTTATGGCTTTTTTCTTATGGTATTACCTGCCAGAATAGTAAAAAAAAAAAAAAAAATAGCCAAGAGGTCTGGTCCTGTTTCAAAAATTTAAAAATATTGCAATTAAAATGATTAAAATTAGTAAAACAGACACAGGAAACATATAGAAAAAATATATTTCCTGTGTGTTAAGCCTCTGATCCCAATAAGTACTTAAATAATATCTTCCTGACAACATGATTATATAAATAACATGTTGCTTTCATATTTATGAGGTTGAGAGATTATATTACTAGCTTATGAAAAACATGTTTAATTTGCAATTTTTAAGTGACACTGATAGAGATTAGTATATATTATAGAATTAGATACATATGCCATAGCAGCTAGTTTTATATTTTATTATAAATATTCCCAACAGGTGCAAATATACCACCTAAAGTAAAACAAAAGATAATATATCTTCTGATGATAAAAACATATTTGCTTTGCATCCAAAAGGAAAGGAAAGTGTGTGGATATTCCCATCCCACATCCTTCTTTCTCAAGCTTATCTAACTGCTTCTCAGGCACAGTGCCATGTATCTATGAGCCTTTGTATCTCTTGATTAAAAGAAAATAAGTATAGAATCATGTTTGCTACAGTCTACTGCCAAAAGCCTATGTCTACAATCCATCATTAAAATGTGACAGTCTATGGCTACAAAGAAAGAAAAACCTCAGTCGTCATGCTCATTTGCAAATGTTTCAGGGGCTGGAGATTGTTTGGCAAACCTGCTGTTTCTAGGTTATTTGTGGAATAACCAGTTTAATTGAGCCGATGATTGCCTTGTGTCTGCATTGCACTTCTGACTTAGATCTTTATTTCTGCAGTTGGCATCAATTTGTGCTATGTGGCAAGGGAATGGCATGCATTCAGCAAACCCGAATTCCAGGGTTCCAACCCACCCTTTCTTTTCCCTTGCCAATCTGATTTCTGAGGAATTTGCCTAGAGTTGCTACAAGGGAAAAAAATGAGAAAGAAATTCCTTGCACTATTTTGTAGACTATTTGGTAGAATTTGAGTTGGAATTCTTACCCTCCTCCCCTGGGGGAAAAATGGTTTCATACCGTTATTAAAGTAGAGACTTACTTAGGATGTTCTCTGTAATTGGAGCATATCCCACTACATGTAGTACACAATGTAAACCAACCTGTTGCAACGTGGAGAACAGTGTGAGGCAGATATTTGCTACCCAACTGAGTCAGTCAGAAAAAGAAAGGGGTAGGGGGAACCTGAGTTAACACCAACCATGTCCTGACATGCACTAAGACTGTAGCATGGAGGAAAATTGAAAACAGAAACATCAGAAAGATCAGTAAGAAGGCAGGGCCTCTCTTTCTTCCTTTACTTTGTTCCTAACAAATGTTCACCTTCACCCACTCTAAATCATGTCAGTGGAAATGAAGACTGTATAAAAGGGAAGTTCATATTGCAAAGCCAGTACAGAAAGAAACCGCCCTTGGCCACTAATGGAAATGGCTCCATCCTGCAGTGGAACGGGCTTGTCTCCCTTGAGAATAGGTGAATACCCCAGGCTAGCTGAATGCTGGAATCTGAGATTATGATGAGATCAACAGACCTCATTTAAATGCGTTTGTGTTTAAATGAAGACCCTAACATAGATCCTTTTCCAAGGAAACCTTAGACGTGATTCTTAGGTACTCAGTAAATTTCTCCTAAAACCCTCCATATATTTTCCTCCTGCTCCTATCCCAACCTCCAAGGAAGCTCTTTACCCCTTTATGGAAGAGACAAACTGTATCCTTTCAAAGTACCAGGGAAGACTACTTTGACGAGCATTTCCAAATACAAAGACATTTAGATTCAAAGAAAGTATACAATCCACAAGTGTGCTAAAGGAAAACATAAGAGTGTGATGATTCTTTTATTCTTCCTCTATAAAAATAAATCAATC